>SZWC01033433.1:0-19610 GCA_023375785.1 Penium margaritaceum | reverse complement strand
CACACACACACACACACACACACACACACACACACACACACACACACACACACACACACACACACACACACATTTAGGCAGACAAGCACACATGCCCCCATGTGTACACACGCTGATGTGCACGAGTCTGCAGGCATGAAATGAAGCGTGAGGGAGGTGGACGTGGCAACTGGGGACGGGAGGGCGAGGTCCTGTCTGCATTTACGGTGTTGGACAGAGCTGTATGGAGCTGTATGGAGTTTTACGGAGTTGTACGGACTTATTGCAAGTTGTAGAAATGTTGTACGGAGTTGTATGGATGTTTGTGGAGTTTTATGGAGCTGTACATAGGTGTAGGGAGCTGTACGGAGTGGTAGGGAGTTGTACAAAGTTGTACGGAGTTGTACGGAGTTGTACACAGTTGTGCGGAGTTCTAACGATTTGTATGGAGCTGGACGGAGTTGTACGGAGGTGTATGGAGGTGTACAGAGTTATACGGAGTTGTACGGAGTTGTACGGAGTTGTATGGAGTTGTAAAGAGCTGTACGGAGTTGTATGGAGTCGTATGGAGTTGTAGAGAGTTGTAGGGAGTTATACGGAGTTGTATGGAGTTGCAGCAAGTTGTAGCAAGGTGTACAGAGTTGTACAGAGTTGTACGGAGTTGTACGGATTTGTGCGGATTTGTACGGACTTGGACGGAGCTGTACGGAGTTGAACGGAGTTGTACAGAGTTGTACGGGGTTCTAAGTAGCTGTAGGAAGTTGTAGGGAGTTGTACGGAGTTGTACGGAGTTGTTTAAAGTTGTGCGGAGTTGGACAGAGTTGTACGGAGTTGTACGGATTTGTAGAACGTTGTAGAAACATTGTACGGAGTTTTATGGAGTTGAGTGGAGTTGTATGGAGTTGTACGGAGTTATACGGAGATGTATTGAGCTGTACGGACTTGTGCGGAGTTGTACGGAGTTGTAGAAATTTGTACATAGTTGTACGAAGTTGTACTGAGCTGTACTGAGTTGTACGGAGTTGTATGGAGTTGTATGGAGTTGTAGAAAATTGTACGGAGTTGTACAAAGTTGTACGGAGCTGTACGGAGTTGTATGGAATTGTAGTGATTTGTATGAAATTGTAAAGAGTCGTACAAAATTGTAGGATTTGTACGGAGTTGTATGGAGTTGTACGGAGGCGTACTGAGTCGTAGGCAGTTGTAGGGAGTTGTACAGAGTTGTACAGAGTTGTACAGAGTTGTAAGGAGTTGTGAAGAGTTGTAGGAGTTTTACGGATTTGTAGCATGTTGTAGAAAAGTTGTACGGATTAGTATGGAGTTGTACGGAGTCGTATGGAGTTTTACGGATTTGTGTGGAGCTGTACAGAGTTGAAGAGAGTTGTACGGAGTTGTGCGGTTTTGTGCAGAGTTATAGAGATTTGTACAGAGTTGTATGAAGTTGTATGGGGTTGTACAGAGTTGTATGGAGTTGTACGGGATTGTAGTGACTTGTAGCAAATTGTACATGTCAGAAGAATGAATGGAGCGGAGCAAACGGCTGCAGAAGTAAGTAGAAGCAGTGAAAGCTGTGCAAGCACAACCTGATGATACGGGCACACAGTTGTGGAACAATGCAGGAGTTAGTCAGAAACTGAGGATGAGAAGGTTGCGGGAACTGGGATCCAGCAGGAAAATGCCTGAAGCAGGAGCGTAGAGTTGATGGATGAGGAGAACTGAGCAGAGGAGCGAGAGTGACGGAGCGAAGAAGTGCGAGGAAGAAAGCTGAGATTGGATGGTGAGGAAAGAATGAGCCATGAGCGAGCAGAGGGAAGACACGGCGGCAAAGCCGTGGAACCAAAAGGGAACAGAATGGAAATAAATGTTCTGGTTAACTTCAAGGGAATGAACATCTTCAGTAATATACAGTAGAATAGGACAACACATGGTACAATGGTTTCTTTCCACTAGCCAGACGTGTTGCGGTGTGGTCACGGTCATTAGGCGGTGGTTCGCCTCTGAATCCTCGATTGTGACCGATAATCAGTTGGTGAGGTGGTTCAATGCGAAACCTGCACCTTATAGAGAACTAGGAAAATCCGAGGAATTATTTCAGCGTTGACTTCAATAATCTGACAACCCCCATGTAGTCAACATCAGAGAGAATATGGTACACAGTAAAGAAGCAGGTCTCGCCAGGTCTTGGAGAATCGTTCATATGGTTGCCGGATGAGTGGATGAAAGGAGTGGCGTGTGGTGAGGATGAGCGCCTCCGTCAGGAGAGCTTCTACCCAGTACTTAGAAGGGATAGTGGGTTCAAGAGACCAAGGTGTACCTGTTGGAGATTGAACTCTCCATTGATGGTAGTTTGTAGAGCCATCTCTCTTCCTGTGTAGCTAGGGAGAGTTCCGCAGGCACTCTGGTACATGAGTAACAAGTTCAGTCAGTGTTCTGCTAGGTGTAGACCAGTAAATGAAGTAGACTGGCTTCATTGATGGTCAAAAACGAAGGAGGACAGTGACTCATGGTCTGCTCCAGTATAGTGAGTGCCGAGAGGAACTGTTGATTCAACAAGGCCTCCTGAGGGGAGGTCCTTGAAGAGGATGCTGTTCTAAGGGGATACCAAGGAGAGCTCATTCTCCTGGATATAGTCCTTCAGACAATGATGTTGGTAATGATGGTGATGGTGATGGTGCTGGATGTTGGGGATGCAAGAGTGGAGGGCGCTACCACAACGCCATGCTCAAAGAAGGTTTTGCCACAGCTGGATCTTTGAGTCCAGAGGGAGTGTAGGGAAGCACAAGGATTCTCAAGGAGCCAGGTCCACGGCTACAACGGCTTATTCCACTGGTTAGCTCGAGCCCGAAGAGCAGGGAGACGGATGGTGTTTGGTTCCAGTGGGTTAATAGTTCCCTTGACAATTGGCTTCTTCTACAGATGCGGGTACTGATGCACGAGGGATGTGGGTGTTGCTCCCACGTGCAGGAGGAGAAGGAGATGCTGAGGAAGCAGGAACATCCACTGTCGCTAGAGGAGTGAAGGCTTGTGCTCCATTTAGCTTGAGACCGATGAGCAGGAAGCCTGGTGGTGTCCGATGCCTTGGCAAGAAGGAGAGTCCTACTCCTGCTGAGAAGGAGCGGCGTGGATGCAGGTCACCACACGAATGTCATTTGTCTTAGTAAATCGTGATGCCGCAAGATGAAGCGATGATGCTGGTGGAGGGAAGATGATGATGAGGATTCTGGGCGCAGGGACCGACCACGTGCGCAAGGATAGAGAAGGGGAGATGNGGCAAGGGGAAGGTAAGGGCCAACGTGCCACGAGGAATCTGCTGCTAGCGTGGGTGCAGGCTGTTGCAAAATGAGCAACTGACTCGTGCAGGTCCTTGTGCTGGCATCAGATGCTGATGATGCTACTGAAGACGGAGGAGGATTAATGATGAGTTCTGGGTGCAAGGGTCAACCACGTGCGCTGACGAAGAATCGGCGTGGGTGCAGGTTGCCGTGAGATTGGTGGTCCGACCAGGCGGACCCAAATTGCCGAGCGGAAGATGATGATAGCTGATGTTGGAGGAAAGTGGTGGAACGATGCGGAGTTGGACACAGGGGCGGAACCACGTACGCTGATTGATGATGATTGATGAAGAATGATTGAGGATGAAGAAGCTTAAGCGGATGATGGAAGTGGAGGAAGCAGATGAAGCAAATGAAGCTGAGGAGGCTAAAAGGATGGCAGATGCTGAGGAGGAGGTAGATGGAGCAGAGAGGGGGGAAGAGGGATGCAAGAGAAGGCTGATAAAGCAGGGAATTCCTCTGATGTCAGGAGAGTGATGGCTTGTCCCTGAGTTGGCTTGAGACCGCTGAGTGGGAAGAATGGCGGTGTTTGATATCCTAAAATGAGAGGAAATCTGCTGCAGTGAGAGTGGTCTGAGAGAAGCAGAGATGTTTGCTGGAGCCAGGAGAGTGACTGCTTGTTCCCCAGTTGACTTGAGACCGACGAGCAGGAAGAATGGTGATGTCTGATGTCCTGACAGCAAACAACGCTCTGCTGCTGCTGAAGACGAGGAAGGGCGGCACAAGGAGGTGCCTCAAGATGATGATGCAAAGTGAGGATGGGGCAGGCGACAGAAGATGATGACGATGTAGATGAAGCAGATGGAGCAAAGATAGAGCTGATATAGCAGCAGAAGGCGTATGGAGGAGAACGGTATAGAGAAGGTGCTGCGGGAGGTGAAAGCGGCGACGAGGAGGTGACCGTGCTACGCGATCACGGAAGTCGTCAGAGCTAGGCACACGGAATCTGTAGAGAGAAGTGGTTAGTGGAGGGCAATACAGGCTGACAGAAGAGGATTGAAAGCGGTAGGAAGCTTCGATCAAGTTGGCGGCAGGGGATGGCTCGACAGCTGCTGTCAGCTTGTTGGCAGCAAAGAGGCACCAGACGTTGCCACGGGCGTGATACTGGAAAAAGGCTCTGTCACGGTGATGAGGGGCCACCAAAGCTGGACAAGCAAGGTAGGCGATGCTGCTGATGTCAACTGCGACGGGTGAGCAGGCGACCAAATGCGTTGAGAACCAAAGGGGATGAGGCGGCACGTGCGGATAAATGGGCGCATGGAGACCCGTTGCTCTCTAATAGTCATTGCAGCGGAGAAGATGGAGCAAAGTACACGGAGTTGATGTAGTTGTAGTGATTTGCACAGGGTTGTACGGAGTTTTACAGAGTTGTATGAAGTTGTACAGAGTTATACAGAGTTGTACGGAGCTCTACAAAGCTGTACAGAGTTGCACAAAGTTGTACGGAGTTGTACGGAGTTGTACAAAGTTCTACGGAGTTGTACGGAGACTTACGGAGTTCTACAAAGCTGTATGGAGTTGTACGGAGTTGTAGTGATTGTACCGAGTTGTACGGAGTTTTACAGAGTTTTACGGACCTGTACGGAGTTTTACGGAGTTGTATGGAGCTGTACGGAGTTGTACACAGGTATAAGGAGTAGTACGGAGTTACACAAAACTGTACGGAGTTGTGCAGAGTTGTACAGAGTTGTACGCAATTGTACAGAACCATAAGGAAGTTTTGGAAGTTATAGAAGTTTGTATGGAGTTCTACGGACTGTAACAAGCTTTTACAGAGTAGTACGGAGTTGTACAGAGTTGTATGGAGTTGAACGGATTTGTAGCAAGTTGTAGAAAGGTTGTATGAAGTTGTATGGAGTCGTACAGACTTGTACGTAGCTGTACAGAGTTGTACATAGTTATAACATTTTTTACACACTTGTACGTAGTGGTACGGAGTTGTACTGAGTTGTACTGCAGTGTACGGAGTTGTATGGAGTTGTACAAAGTTGTACAGGGTTGTACGGACTTGTACGGAGCTGTACAGAACTGTACAGAGTTGCAGCAATTTGTACGAAATTTTACAAAGGTATACAGAGTTTTACGGAGTTATAAAGAGTTATACGGAGTTATAAAGAGTTATACGGAGTTGTACGGAGTCATACGGAATCGTAGAGAGTTAAAGGGAGTTGTACGGAGCTGTACCCAGCTCTACAGACGTGTACAGAATTGTACGGAGTTGTGCGTATTTGTACCAATTTGTAACAAGTTTTAGAAATGTTGTACGGAGTGTTATGGAGATGTACGGAGTCGTATGAACTTGTACAAAGTTTAATGGAGGTGTACGGATTTGTACAGAGGTGTAGGGAGTTGTACGGAGTTGTACGGATTTGTACGGAGTTGTAGCAATTTGTACACAGTTGTACAGAAATGTACTAAGTTGCACAGAGTTATATGGAGTTGTACGGGGTTTTAGCGAGTTGTGGCATACGTTTTGGAATTGTACGGAGCTGTACGGAGTTGTACAGAATTGGAAGGAGTTGTACGGAGTTGTATGGTGTAATACGGAGTTGCATGGAGTTGTACGGAGTTTTACGCAGTTGTATGGAGCCATACGGAGTTGTATGGAAGTGTACAAAGTTGTATGGAGTTGTGCGGAGTAGTACAGAGTTGTACGCATTTGTACGGAGTTCTATAGAGCTCTACTAAGTTGTACGCAATTGTACGAAGTTGTACGGAGCTGTACGGAGTTGTACGGTATTGTAGTGATTTCTACTGAGTTGTATGGATTTGTAAAGAGTTTTACGGAGTTGTACATAGTTTCACAGAGTTGTACGGAGTTTTACAGAGTTGTAAGGAGTAGTATGGAGTAGTACGTAGTTGTATGCAGTTGTACGGAGTCGTACAGAGTCGTACGGAGTCATAGGGAATTATAGGGAATTGTACAGAGTTGTACGGAGTTGGACTGAGGTTTACAAAGTTGTACGGAGTTGTATGGACTTGTATGGAGTTGTACGGAGTTGTACGGATTTGTACCAAGTAGTAGACAAGTTGTAAAGAGTTGTATGGAGTTGTGCGGAGTTGTATGGAGTTGAACGGAGTTGTAGAGACCTGTACAGAGTTTTATGGAGTTGTACAGAGTTGTACAGAGTTATAGAAATTTGTAGAGATTTGTACGGAATTGTACGGACTTGTACTGATTTGTACGGAGTTGCACAAAGCTGTACGAGGTTGTTTAGTGTTGTACGGATCTTTACGGAGTTGTACGGAGTTGTAGCAATTTGTACGGACTTGTACAGAGTTGTACGGTGTTGTACGGTGTTGTACGGAGTTGTACAGAATTGTACGGATTCGTACAGAGTCATACAGAGTTGTACAGAGCTGTATGGAATTGCACATAGTTGTACAGAGTTATACAGATTTGTACCAAGTTGTAGACAAGTTTTATGGAGTTGTACGGAGCTGAATCCAGCTGTTTGGAGTTTTATAGAGTTGTACAGAGTTGTACATATTTGTAGAGAGTTGTAGCAATTTGTACAGAGTTGTACGAAAATGTACAGAGTTATACAGAGTTGTATGGATTTGTATGGAGTTGTATGGAGTTGTACGGGGTGGTAGCGAGTTGTAGCAAGTAGTACGGACTTGTATGGAGTTGCACGAAGTTGTACGGAGTTGGACGGAGTAGTGCGGAATTGTACGGAATTTTACTGAGTTGTATGGAGTTTTACTGAGTAGTACAGAGTTGTACGGAGTTGTACGGAGCTATATGGAGTTGTACAGATTAGTATGTATTTGTACGGAGTTCTACGGAGTTCTACAGAGTTGTACGGAGTTGTACATATTTATACAAAGTTGTATGGAGCTGTACGGAGTTGTACGGACATGTAGTGATTTGTACAGAGTTGTACGGAGCCGTACAGAGTTGTGCGGAGTTGTACGGCGTTGTACATAGTTGTACGGAGTTGTACATAGTTGTATGGATTCTTATAGAGTTCTACAGAATTGTAAGGAGTAGTACGGAGTTGTATGGAGTTGTACAGAGTTAAACGGAGCTGTACAGATTTGTACATAGTTGTGTGGAGTTTTACGGAGCTGTAGAGAGTTTTACGGAGTTGTACATAGTTGTATGGATTCTTATAGAGTTCTACAGAATTGTAAGGAGTAGTACGGAGTTGTATGGAGTTGTACAGAGTTAAACGGAGCTGTACAGATTTGTACATAGTTGTGTGGAGTTTTACGGAGCTGTAGAGAGTTTTACGGAGTTGTACAGAGTTATACAGAGATGTATGGAGTTGTACAGAGTGAAACGGAGTTGTATGGAGCTATACGTTGCTGTACGGAGATGTACAGAGTTGAAGTGATTTGTACAGAGATTTATGGAGTTGTAAGGAGTTGTACGGAGGTTTATGGATTTTTCCGGAGTTGTTCGGAGTTGTACGGAGTTCTAAAGAGTTGTAAGGAGTAGTACGGAGTTGTACAAAACTGTACAGAGTTGTACAGAGTTTTACGGACTTGGACATAGTTGTACACAGTTGTACGGAGTTGTACAGAGTTGTACACAGCAGTACGGATTTGTACAGAGTTGTACAGAGTTGTACAGAGTTGTACGGAGTTGTCCGTAGTTGTACAAAATCGTACGGAGTTGTATGTAGCTGTACGGAGTTGTACAGAGTTACATGGAGCTGTAGCCAGTTCTACAGAGTTGTATGGAGTTGTATGGAGTTGTACAGAGATGTACGGATTTGTACAAAGTTGTACGGAGTTGTGAAGAGCTGTCCGGAGTTGTAGGGAGTTGCAGCAATTTGTACAAAGGTGTACGGAGGTGTACGGAGTTGTACGGAGTTTTACAGAGTTGTACAGAGCTGTACGGAGTTGTACGGAGTTGTAAGGAGTTGTACGGAGTTTTACGGAGTTGTATTGAGCTGAACAGAAATATAAATGGTTGTAGAAAGTTGTACGGAGTTGCACAGAGTTGTAGCAATTTTTAGCAAGTTGTACGGAGTTGTAAGGAGTTGTACAGAGCTGCACGGAGTTTTATGGCGTTGTACGGAGTTCGACGGAGTTCTACGGAATTTTACGGAGTTGTACAGAGTTGTACGGAAATGTACAAAATTGTACGGAGTTGTACCAATTTTTACGGAGTTGTCAAAGTTATAGCAAGTTGTACGGATTTGTATGAGGTTGTACAGAGCTGTACAGAGCTGTATGGAGGTGTACGGAGTTTTACGGAGCTGTTTTGAAGTTGTACGGAGTTATACAGAATTTTAGCGAGTTGTACGGAGTTGCACGGATTTGTACGGAGTTGTACAGAGTTGTACGGATCTGTAAGAATTTGTACGGAGTTGTACAGATTTGTACAGAGTTTTATGGAGTTGTACAGAGTTGTACGGAGCTGTCGTGAGGTGTATGGAGTTCCACGGAGTTGTATGGAGTTACATGGAGTTGAACGGAGGTTTATAGATTTGTCCAAAATTGTCGATTTTTTCTACAAAAATCGTTGAGTTGTACGGAGTTTTACAGAGTTGTACGGAGCTCTACGGAGTTGTACGGAGTTGTAAGGAGTTTTACAGAGTTGTAAATAGTTGTATGGGGTTGTACGGGGTTGTACGGAGTTTTCCATAGTTGTACAAAGTTGTACAGAAGTGTACAGAGTTGTAGCGAATTGAACAGAGTTGTACAGAGTTGTACAAAGTTGTACAGAGTTATACGGAGTTGTATGGAGTTGTACGAAGTTGTACGTAGTTGTACGGAGTTGTACAGAGCTGTTAAGAGTCTTACAGAGTTGTAGTAATTTCTACGGAGTTGTATGAAGCTTACGGAGTTGTATGGAGCTGTACGGAGTTGTACAGAGTTATATAGAGTTGTACGGAGTTGTACGGGACTGTATGGAGTTGTTTGGAGTTGTAAGGATTTGTATGGAGTCGTACGGAGTCGTACGGAGCCGTACGGAGTTGCACGGAGTTATACAGAGTTGTACGGCATTGTACAAAGTTGTACGGAGTTGTGCAGAGTTATACGGAGGTGTACGGAGTTGTACATAGTTGGAAAGAGTTGTGCGCAGTTGTTTGGAGTTGTAAGGATTTGTACGGAGTTGTAAGGAGTGGCACAGAGCTGTACGGCGCTGTACGGAATTGTACGGAGTTGTACGGAGTTGTAAGAGTTGGACGGAGTTGTACTGAGGTGTACGGAGTTGTACGGAGTTGTACAGAGTTGTACGGTGTTTTACGGAGTTGTGAAGAGTTGTACACAGTTTTAAGAAGGTGCACGGATCTGTACGGAGTTTCATGGAGTTGTCAAAGTTGAAACAAGTTGTACAGGTTTGTACCAGGCTGTACAAAGTTGTACGGAGTTGTACAAAGGTGTACATAGTTGTACAGAGATGTTTTAACCCTCAGTTGTGCAATGTGTCCTTTGATTCTCTTGACCTCTGAGGCTGATCCTGATTTTAACATTTGGTATCAGAGCAGGGGGCTACAAGTACACTGAATTTGCTCCTCAACGATCTTTGAGGGGAGACGTATTTTGTGTGTGGGGGACTTCAAACGTTGTAGACACACATGTACGGAGTTGAACAGAGTTGTACAGAGTTGTACGGAGTTGTATGGAGTTGTACAGAGTTGTACCGAGTTGTACAGAGTTGTGCGGAGTTGTATGGAGTTGTACATAGTTGTACAGAGTTATACAGAGTTGTACAGACTTGAAGCGAGTTGAACAGTTGTAGCAATTTGTACACAGTTGTTTGGAGTTGTGGAGAGTTGTACGGAATCAGACAGAGTTGTACGGATTCAGACAGAGTTGTACAGAGTTGTACGGATTTGTACAGAGTTGTACGGAGATGTACGGTGTTGTACGGAGTTGTACAAATTTGTACGGAGTTGTACGGAGCTTTACATGGCTGCACGGAGTTGTACAGAGTTGTACGTAGTTATATCAAGTTGTCAAAGTTGTAGCAAGTTGTACAGATTTGTACGAGGTTGTACAAAGTTATACGGATTTGTACAGAGGTGTGCAGAGTTGTACAGAGTTTTTGAAGTCGTACGGAGTTGTACGGAGTTGAAGAGAGTTGAACGGCTTTGTACGGAGTTGTAAGGAGCTGTACGGCTCTGTAAAGAGTTGTACGGAGCTGTACGGAGTTGTACATAGTTTTGCCAGAGTTGTACCAGAGTTGTGCCAGAGTTGTGCAAAAGTTGTACCAGAGCTGTGCCAAAGATGTTCCAGGGTTGTGTCAGAGTTGTGCCACAGTTGTTCCAGAGTTGTGCCAGAGTTGTGCCAGAGTTGTGCCACAGTTGTGCCAGAGTTGTTACAGAGTTGTGCCAGAGTTCTGACAGAGTTGTGCCAGATTTGTGCGCAGTTGTGCCAGAGTTGTGCCAAAGTTGTGCCAGAGTTGTGCCAGAGTTGTGGTAGAGTTGTGCCAGAGTTGTGCCAGAGTTGTGGTAGAGTTGTGCCAGAGTTGTGCCAGAGTTGTGGTAGAGTTGTGCCAGAGTTGTGCCAGAGTTGTGGTAGAGTTGTGCCAGAGTTGTGCCAGAGTTGTGGTAGAGTTGTGCCAGAGTTGTGCCAGAGTTGTGGTAGAGTTGTGCCAGAGTTGTGCCAGAGTTGTGGTAGAGTTGTGCCAGAGTTGTGCCAGAGTTGTGGTAGAGTTGTGCCAGAGTTGTGCCAGAGTTGTGGTAGAGTTGTGCCAGAGTTGTGCCAGAGTTGTGGTAGAGTTGTGCCAGAGTTGTGCCAGAGTTGCCCCAGAGTTGTGCCAGAATTGTGCCAGAGTTGTGCCAGAGTTGTGCCAAAGATGTGGCAGAGTTGTGCCAGAGTTGTGTAAGAGTTGTGCCAGAGTTGTGCCGAGTTGTGCCAGAGTTGTGCCAGAGTTCTGCCAGAGTTGTGCCACAGTTGTGCCAGAGCTGTGCCAGATTTGTGCCAGGTTTGTGTCATGTTTGTGCCAGGTTTGTGCCCACTTTGTGCCAGATTTGTGCCAGAGTTGTGGCAGACTTTTGCCAGAGTTGTGCTAGAGTTGTGCCAGGATTGTGCCAGAGTTGTGACAAGGTTGTGCCAGAGTTTTGCCAGAGTTGTGCCAGAGTTGTACCAGAGTAGTGCCAGAGTTGTGCTAGATTTGTGCCAGAGTTGTGCCAGAGTTTTGCCAGAGTTGTGCCAGAGTTGTGCCAAAGTTGTGCCAGAGTTTTGCCAGAGTTTTGCCGGAGTTTTGCCAATGTTTTGCCAGAGTTGTACCGGAATTGTGCCAGAGTTGTGCCAGAGTTGTGCCAGAGATGTGCCAGAGTTGTGTCAGCGTTGTGCCAGAGTTGTGCCAGAGTTGTGCCAGAGTTGTGCTAGATTTGTGCCAGAGTTGTGCCAGAGTTGTGGCGGTGTGCTGCCAGAGTTCTTACAGATTTGTGCCAGATTTGTGCCAGAGTTGTGGCAGAGCTGTGCCAGAGTTGTGCCAGAGTTGTGTCAGGGTTGTACCAGATTTGTCCAAGAATTGTGCCAGATTTGTGCCAAAGTTGTGCCAAACATGTGCAAGAGTTGTGCCAGAGGTTTGCCAGAGTTGTGTCAGAGTTGTGCCTGAGTTGTGCTGAGTTGTGCAAGATTTGTGCCTGAGTTGTACCAGAGTTGTGCCCCAGCTATGCCAGAACTATGCCAGAGTTGTGCCAGGGTTCTGCCAAGTTTGTGCCAGGTTTGTACCAGAGTCGTGCCAGCTTTGTGCTAGATTTGTGCCAGAGTTGTGCCAGAGATGTGCCAGAGTCGTGCCAGATTTGTGCCAGAGTTGTGCCAGAGTTGTGCCTGAGGTTTTCCAGAGTTGTGCCAAAGTTGTACCAGAGTTGTGCCAGAGTTGTGCTAGAGTTGTGCCAGAGTTGTGCCAGAGATGTGCCAGAGTTGTGCTAGAGTTGTGCCAGAGTTGTGCCAGAGATGTGCCAGAGTTGTGCTAGAGTTGTGCCAGAGTTGTGCCAGAGATGTGCCAGAGTTGTGCTAGAGTTGTGCCAGAGTTGTGCCAGAGATGTGCCAGAGTTGTGCTAGAGTTGTGCCAGAGTTGTGCCAGAGATGTGCCAGAGTTGTGCTAGAGTTGTGCCAGAGTTGTGCCAGAGATGTGCCAGAGTTGTGCTAGAGTTGTGCCAGAGTTGTGCCAGAGATGTGCCAGAGTTGTGCTAGAGTTGTGCCAGAGTTGTGCCAGAGATGTGCCAGAGTTGTGCTAGAGTTGTGCCAGAGTTGTGCCAGAGATGTGCCAGAGTTGTGCTAGAGTTGTGCCAGAGTTGTGCCAGAGATGTGCCAGAGTTGTGCTAGAGTTGTGCCAGAGTTGTGCCAGAGATGTGCCAGAGTTGTGCTAGAGTTGTGCCAGAGTTGTGCCAGAGATGTGCCAGAGTTGTGCTAGAGTTGTGCCAGAGTTGTGCCAGAGATGTGCCAGAGTTGTGCTAGAGTTGTGCCAGAGTTGTGCCAGAGATGTGCCAGAGTTGTGCTAGAGTTGTGCCAGAGTTGTGCCAGAGATGTGCCAGAGTTGTGCTAGAGTTGTGCCAGAGTTGTGCCAGAGATGTGCCAGAGTTGTGCTAGAGTTGTGCCAGAGTTGTGCCAGAGATGTGCCAGAGTTGTGCTAGAGTTGTGCCAGAGTTGTGCCAGAGATGTGCCAGAGTTGTGCTAGAGTTGTGCCAGAGTTGTGCCAGAGATGTGCCAGAGTTGTGCTAGAGTTGTGCCAGAGTTGTGCCAGAGATGTGCCAGAGTTGTGCTAGAGTTGTGCCAGAGTTGTGCCAGAGATGTGCCAGAGTTGTGCTAGAGTTGTGCCAGAGTTGTGCCAGAGATGTGCCAGAGTTGTGCTAGAGTTGTGCCAGAGTTGTGCCAGAGATGTGCCAGAGTTGTGCTAGAGTTGTGCCAGAGTTGTGCCAGAGATGTGCCAGAGTTGTGCTAGAGTTGTGCCAGAGTTGTGCCAGAGATGTGCCAGAGTTGTGCTAGAGTTGTGCCAGAGTTGTGCCAGAGATGTGCCAGAGTTGTGCTAGAGTTGTGCCAGAGTTGTGCCAGAGATGTGCCAGAGTTGTGCTAGAGTTGTGCCAGAGTTGTGCCAGAGATGTGCCAGAGTTGTGCTAGAGTTGTGCCAGAGTTGTGCCAGAGATGTGCCAGAGTTGTGCTAGAGTTGTGCCAGAGTTGTGCCAGAGATGTGCCAGAGTTGTGCTAGAGTTGTGCCAGAGTTGTGCCAGAGATGTGCCAGAGTTGTGCTAGAGTTGTGCCAGAGTTGTGCCAGAGATGTGCCAGAGTTGTGCCAGAGTTGTGCCAGAGTAGTGCCTGAGTTGTGTCTGAGTCATGCCAGAGTTGTGTCAGAATTGTGCCAGAGTTGTGCGAGAGTTGTGCCAGAGTTGTGCCAGATTTGTCCCAGAGTTGTGCCAGAGTTGTGCCAGAGTTGTGGCAGAGTTGTGTTAGCGTTGTGCCAGAGTTGTGCCAGAGTTGTGCCAGATTTTTGCCAGAGTTGTGCCAGAGTTGTGACAGAGTTGTGCCAGAGTTCTTACAGCGTTGTGCCAGATTTGTGCCAGAGTTGTGGCAGAGCTGTGCCAGAGTTGTGCCAGATCTGTGCGAGGGTTGTGCCATATTTGTCCAAGAATTGTGCCAGATTTGTGCCAAAGTTGTTCCAAACGTGTGCCAGAGTTGTGCCAGAGGTTTGCCAGAGTTGTCTCAGAGTTGTGTCTGAGTTGTGCCGAGTTGTGCCAGAGTTGTGCAAGATTTGTGCCTGAGTTGTGCCAGAGTTGTGCCACAGCTATGCAAGAACTATGCCACAGTTGTGCCAGGGTTGTGCCGGGTTTTTGCGAGGTTTGTGCCAGAGTTGTGCCAGCTTTGTGCTTGAGTTGTGCAAGAGTTGTGCCAGAGTTGTGCCAGAGTTCTGCCAGAGTTGTGCCAGAGTTGTGCCAGAGATTTGCCTGAGGTTTTCCAGAGTTGTGCCAAAGTTGTACCAGAGTTGTGCCAGAATTGTGCCGGAGTTGTGCCAGAGATGTGCCAGAGCTGTGCTAGAGTTGTGCAAGAGTTGTGCCAGAGTTGTGCCAGAGTTGTGTCAGAGTTGTGCCAGAGTTGTGCCAGAGTTGTGCAAGAGTTGTGCCAGAGTTAAGCCAGAGTTGTGCCAGAGATGTGCTAGAGTTCTGCCATATTTTTACCATAGTTGTGCTAGAGTTGTGCCAGAGTTGTGCCAGAGATGTGCCAGAGCTGTGCCAGAGTTGTGCCAGAGTTGTGCCAAAGTTGTGCCAGAGTTGTGCGAGAGTTGTGCCAGAGTTGTGCCAGAGATGTGCCAGAGCTGTGCCAGAGTTGTGCCAGAGTTGTGCCAAAGTTGTGCCAGAGTTGTGCGAGAGTTGTGCCAGAGTTGTGCCAGAGATGTGCCAGAGCTGTGCCAGAGTTGTGCCAGAGTTGTGCCAAAGTTGTGCCAGAGTTGTGCGAGAGTTGTGCCAGAGTTGTGCCAGAGATGTGCCAGAGCTGTGCCAGAGTTGTGCCAGAGTTGTGCCAAAGTTGTGCCAGAGTTGTGCGAGAGTTGTGCCAGAGTTGTGCCAGAGATGTGCCAGAGCTGTGCCAGAGTTGTGCCAGAGTTGTGCCAAAGTTGTGCCAGAGTTGTGCGAGAGTTGTGCCAGAGTTGTGCCAGAGATGTGCCAGAGCTGTGCCAGAGTTGTGCCAGAGTTGTGCCAAAGTTGTGCCAGAGTTGTGCGAGAGTTGTGCCAGAGTTGTGCCAGAGATGTGCCAGAGCTGTGCCAGAGTTGTGCCAGAGTTGTGCCAAAGTTGTGCCAGAGTTGTGCGAGAGTTGTGCCAGAGTTGTGCCAGAGATGTGCCAGAGCTGTGCCAGAGTTGTGCCAGAGTTGTGCCAAAGTTGTGCCAGAGTTGTGCGAGAGTTGTGCCAGAGTTGTGCCAGAGATGTGCCAGAGCTGTGCCAGAGTTGTGCCAGAGTTGTGCCAAAGTTGTGCCAGAGTTGTGCGAGAGTTGTGCCAGAGTTGTGCCAGAGATGTGCCAGAGCTGTGCCAGAGTTGTGCCAGAGTTGTGCCAAAGTTGTGCCAGAGTTGTGCGAGAGTTGTGCCAGAGTTGTGCCAGAGATGTGCCAGAGCTGTGCCAGAGTTGTGCCAGAGTTGTGCCAAAGTTGTGCCAGAGTTGTGCGAGAGTTGTGCCAGAGTTGTGCCAGAGATGTGCCAGAGCTGTGCCAGAGTTGTGCCAGAGTTGTGCCAAAGTTGTGCCAGAGTTGTGCGAGAGTTGTGCCAGAGTTGTGCCAGAGATGTGCCAGAGCTGTGCCAGAGTTGTGCCAGAGTTGTGCCAAAGTTGTGCCAGAGTTGTGCGAGAGTTGTGCCAGAGTTGTGCCAGAGATGTGCCAGAGCTGTGCCAGAGTTGTGCCAGAGTTGTGCCAAAGTTGTGCCAGAGTTGTGCGAGAGTTGTGCCAGAGTTGTGCCAGAGATGTGCCAGAGCTGTGCCAGAGTTGTGCCAGAGTTGTGCCAAAGTTGTGCCAGAGTTGTGCGAGAGTTGTGCCAGAGTTGTGCCAGAGATGTGCCAGAGCTGTGCCAGAGTTGTGCCAGAGTTGTGCCGGAGCTGTGCCAGAGTTGTGCCAGAGTTGTGCAAGAGCTGTGCCAGAGTTGCCCCAGAATTGTGCCAGAGTTGTGCCAGAGTTGTGCCAAAGTTGTGGCAGAGTTGTGCCAGAGTTGTGTAAGAGTTGTGCCAGAGTTGTGCCGACTTGTGCCAGAGTTGTGCCAGAGTTCTGCCAGAGTTGTGCCACAGCTGTGCCAGAGCTGTGCCAGATTTGTGCCAGGTTTGAGTCATGTTTGTGCCAGGTTTGTGCCCGAGTTGTGCAAGATGTGTGCCAGAGTTGTGCCAGAGGTTTGCCAGAGTTGTGCTAGAGTTGTGCCAGGATTGTGCCAGAGTTGTGACAAGGTTGTGCCAGAGTTTTGCCAGAGTTGTGCCAGAGTTGTACCAGAGTAATGCCAGAGTTGTGCTAGATTTGTGCCAGAGTTGTGCCAGAGTTGTGCCAGAGTTGTGCCAGAGTTGTGCCAGAGTTGTGGCAGAGTTGTGCCAGAGTTTTGCTGGAGTTTTGCAAATGTTTTTCCAGAGTTGCACCAGAATTGTGCCAGAGTTGTGCCAGAGTTGTGACAGAGTTGTGCCAGAGTTCTTACAGCGTTGTGCCAGATTTGTGCCAAAGTTGTGGCAGAGCTGTGCCAGAGTTGTGCCAGAGTTGTGCCAAAGTTGTGCCAGAGTTGTTCCAGAGTTGTGCCTGAATTGTGCCAGAGTTGTGACAGAGTTGTGCCAGAGTTCTTACAGCGTTGTGCCAGATTTGTGCCAAAGTTGTGGCAGAGCTGTGCCAGAGTTGTGCCAGAGTTGTGCCAAAGTTGTGCCAGAGTTGTTCCAGAGTTGTGCCTGAATTGTGCCAGAGTTGTGACAGAGTTGTGCCAGAGTTCTTACAGCGTTGTGCCAGATTTGTGCCAAAGTTGTGGCAGAGCTGTGCCAGAGTTGTGCCAGAGTTGTGCCAAAGTTGTGCCAGAGTTGTTCCAGAGTTGTGCCTGAATTGTGCCAGAGTTGTGACAGAGTTGTGCCAGAGTTCTTACAGCGTTGTGCCAGATTTGTGCCAAAGTTGTGGCAGAGCTGTGCCAGAGTTGTGCCAGAGTTGTGCCAAAGTTGTGCCAGAGTTGTTCCAGAGTTGTGCCTGAATTGTGCCAGAGTTGTGACAGAGTTGTGCCAGAGTTCTTACAGCGTTGTGCCAGATTTGTGCCAAAGTTGTGGCAGAGCTGTGCCAGAGTTGTGCCAGAGTTGTGCCAAAGTTGTGCCAGAGTTGTTCCAGAGTTGTGCCTGAATTGTGCCAGAGTTGTGACAGAGTTGTGCCAGAGTTCTTACAGCGTTGTGCCAGATTTGTGCCAAAGTTGTGGCAGAGCTGTGCCAGAGTTGTGCCAGAGTTGTGCCAAAGTTGTGCCAGAGTTGTTCCAGAGTTGTGCCTGAATTGTGCCAGAGTTGTGACAGAGTTGTGCCAGAGTTCTTACAGCGTTGTGCCAGATTTGTGCCAAAGTTGTGGCAGAGCTGTGCCAGAGTTGTGCCAGAGTTGTGCCAAAGTTGTGGCAGAGTTGTGCCAGAGTTTTGCCGGAGTTTTGCCAAAGGTTTGCCAGAA
Source organism: Penium margaritaceum (assembly GCA_023375785.1). Lineage (NCBI taxonomy): Eukaryota > Viridiplantae > Streptophyta > Zygnematophyceae > Desmidiales > Peniaceae > Penium > Penium margaritaceum. Next base: position 2,252 of record SZWC01033433.1, on the reverse strand, counting down.
TTGTACCAGAATTGTGCCAGAGTTGTGCCAGAGTTGTGCCAGAGATGTGCCAGAGTTGTGTCAGCGTTGTGCCAGAGTTGTGCCAGAGTTGTGCCAGAGTTGTGCTAGATTTGTGCCAGGGTCGTGCCAGAGTTGTGACAGTGTTTTGCCAGAGTTCTTACAGAGTTGTGCCAGATTTGTGCCAGAGTTGTGGCAGAGCTGTGCCAGAGTTGTGCCAGAGTTGTGCCAGGGTTGTGCCAGATTTGTCCAAGAATTGTGCCAGATTTGTGCCAAAGTTGTGCCAAACGTGTGCAAGAAATGTGCCAGAGGTTTGCCAGAGATGTGTCAGAGTTGTGCCCGAGTTGTGCCGAGCTGTGCCAGAGTTGCGCCCAGCTATGCCAGAACTATGCGAGAGTTGTGCCAGGGTTCTGCCAGGTTTGTGCCAGGTTTGTGCCAGAGTTGTGCCAGCTTTGTGCTAGATTTGTGCCACAGTTGTGCCATAGATGTGTCAGAGTTGTGCCAGATTTTTGCCAGAGTTGTGCCAGAGTTGCGCCTGAGGTTTTTCAAAGTTGTGCCAAAGTTGTACCAGAGTTGTGCCAGAGTTGTGCCAGAGTTGTGGCAAAGTTGTGCAAGAGATGTGCCAGAGTTGTGCCAAGGTTGTGCCAGAGTTGTGCTAGAGTTGTGCAGAGTTGTGTCAGAGTTGTGCCAGAGTTGTGCCAGAGTTGTGCAAGAGTTGTGCCAGAGTTGTGCCAGAGTTGTGCCAGAGTTGTGCCAGAGTTGTGGCAGAGTTGTGCCAGAGTTGTGCCAGAGTTGTGGCAGAGTTGTGCCAGAGTTGTGCCAGAGTTGTGGCAGAGTTGTGCCAGAGTTGTGCCAGAGTTGTGGCAGAGTTGTGCCAGAGTTGTGCCAGAGTTGTGGCAGAGTTGTGCCAGAGTTGTGCCAGAGTTGTGGCAGAGTTGTGCCAGAGTTGTGCCAGAGTTGTGGCAGAGTTGTGCCAGAGTTGTGCCAGAGTTGTGGCAGAGTTGTGCCAGAGTTGTGCCAGAGTTGTGGCAGAGTTGTGCCAGAGTTGTGCCAGAGTTGTGGCAGAGTTGTGCCAGAGTTGTGCCAGAGTTGTGGCAGAGTTGTGCCAGAGTTGTGCCAGAGTTGTGGCAGAGTTGTGCCAGAGTTGTGCCAGAGTTGTGGCAGAGTTGTGCCAGAGTTGTGCCAGAGTTGTGGCAGAGTTGTGCCAGAGTTGTGCCAGAGTTGTGGCAGAGTTGTGCCAGAGTTGTGCCAGAGTTGTGGCAGAGTTGTGCCAGAGTTGTGCCAGAGTTGTGGCAGAGTTGTGCCAGAGTTGTGCCAGAGTTGTGGCAGAGTTGTGCCAGAGTTGTGCCAGAGTTGTGGCAGAGTTGTGCCAGAGTTGTGCCAGAGTTGTGGCAGAGTTGTGCCAGAGTTGTGCCAGAGTTGTGGCAGAGTTGTGCCAGAGATGTGCCAGAGTTGTGCCAGATTTGTGCCAGAGTTGTGCCAGAGTTGTACCAGAGTTGCGCCAGAGTTGTGCGAGAGTTGTGCCAGAGTTGTGCTAGAGTATTGCCAGATTTGTGCCAGAGTTGTGCCATAGTTCTGCTCGAGTTGTTCCAAGGTCGTGCCAGAGTTATGCCACAGTTGTGCCAGAGTTGTGCCAGAGTTGTGCCAGAGTTGTGGCAGAGTTGTGCCAGAGATGTGCCAGAGTTGTGGTAGCGTTGTGCCAGAGTTTTGCCAGAGTTGTGCCAGAGTTGTGCCAGATTTTTTCCAGAGTTGTGCCAGAGTTGTGACAGAGTTGTGCCAGAGTTCTTACAGCGTTGTGCCAGATTTGTGCCAAAGTTGTGGCAGAGCTGTGCCAGAGTTGTGCCAGATCTGTGCCAGGGTTGTACCATATTAATCCCAGAATTGTGCCAGATTTGTGCCAAAGTTGTGCCAAACGTGTGCCAGAGTTGTGCCAGAGGTTTGGCAGAGTTGTGTCAGAGTTGTGTCTGAGTTGTGCCATAGTCGTGCAAGATTTGTGCCTGAGTTGTGCCAGAGTTGTGCCACAGCTATGCCAGAGTTATGCCACAGTTGTGCCAGGGTTGTGCCGGGTTTGTGCCAGGTTTGTGCCAGAGTTGTGCCAGCTTTGTGCTAGAGTTGTGCAAGAGTTGTTCCAGAGTTGTGCCAGAGTTGTGCCAGAGTTGTGCCAGAGTTGTGGCAGAGTTATGCCAGAGTTGTGCCTGAGGTTTTCCAGAGTTGTGCCAAAGTTGTACCAGAGTTGTGCCAGAGTTGTGCCGGAG
>SZWC01033432.1:3542-19613 GCA_023375785.1 Penium margaritaceum | reverse complement strand
GCGCCCTACTTGCGCCCTACTTGCGCCCTACTTCCACCCTACTTGCGCCCTACTTGCGCCCTACTTGCGCCCTACTTGCGCCCTACTTGCACCCTACTTGCGCCCTACTTGCGCCGTACTTGCGCCATACTTGCACCCTATTTGCACCTTACTTGCGCCCTACTTGCACCCTACTTGCGTCCTAAACACGTCCTTTGAGACAAAGGGGCGAGAATTTCTGCTGACCCAAAATCGAGAAAACTCATACATACGCACGTTGCACGCCCGTGCCGACATCTGTGACCCAACTGCCGCTCAAAACTTCCAGCCCACGCACCCTGGAGCATACGACGTAGCGCCTTCGGGCACGCGTCTCGCGAGCCTCCGAGACCAAGGGGTGGGAATTTCCTCCGCTTGCGCCCTACTTGCATCCAACTTACGCCCTACTTGCGCCATACTTGCGCGCTACTTACGCCCTACTTGCGCCCTACTTGTGCCCTACTTGCACCCTACTTGTGCTCTACTTGCCCCCTACTTGCGCCCTACTTGCGTCCTACTTGCACCCTACTTGCACCCTACTTGCGCCCTACTTGCGCCCTACTTGCGCCCTACTTGCGCCTTACTTGTGCCCTACTTGTGTACTACTTGCGCCCTACTTGCGCCCTGCTTGCGCGCTACTTGCGCCCTACTTGCGCCCTGCTTGCGCGCTACTTGCGCCCTACTTGCGCCCTGCTTGCGCGCTACTTGCGCCCTACTTGCGCCCTGCTTGCGCGCTACTTGCGCCCTACTTGCGCCCTGCTTGCGCGCTACTTGCGCCCTACTTGCGCCCTGCTTGCGCGCTACTTGCGCCCTACTTGCGCCCTGCTTGCGCGCTACTTGCGCCCTACTTGCGCCCTGCTTGCGCGCTACTTGCGCCCTACTTGCGCCCTGCTTGCGCGCTACTTGCGCCCTACTTGCGCCCTGCTTGCGCGCTACTTGCGCCCTACTTGCGCCCTGCTTGCGCGCTACTTGCGCCCTACTTGCGCCCTGCTTGCGCGCTACTTGCGCCCTACTTGCGCCCTGCTTGCGCGCTACTTGCGCCCTACTTGCGCCCTGCTTGCGCGCTACTTGCGCCCTACTTGCGCCCTGCTTGCGCGCTACTTGCGCCCTACTTGCGCCCTGCTTGCGCGCTACTTGCGCCCTACTTGCGCCCTGCTTGCGCGCTACTTGCGCCCTACTTGCGCCCTGCTTGCGCGCTACTTGCGCCCTACTTGCGCCCTGCTTGCGCGCTACTTGCGCCCTACTTGCGCCCTGCTTGCGCGCTACTTGCGCCCTACTTGCGCCCTGCTTGCGCGCTACTTGCGCCCTACTTGCGCCCTGCTTGCGCGCTACTTGCGCCCTACTTGCGCCCTGCTTGCGCGCTACTTGCGCCCTACTTGCGCCCTGCTTGCGCGCTACTTGCGCCCTACTTGCGCCCTGCTTGCGCGCTACTTGCGCCCTACTTGCGCCCTGCTTGCGCGCTACTTGCGCCCTACTTGCGCCCTGCTTGCGCGCTACTTGCGCCCTACTTGCGCCCTGCTTGCGCGCTACTTGCGCCCTACTTGCGCCCTGCTTGCGCGCTACTTGCGCCCTACTTGCGCCCTGCTTGCGCGCTACTTGCGCCCTACTTGCGCCCTGCTTGCGCGCTACTTGCGCCCTACTTGCGCCCTGCTTGCGCGCTACTTGCGCCCTACTTGCGCCCTGCTTGCGCGCTACTTGCGCCCTACTTGCGCCCTGCTTGCGCGCTACTTGCGCCCTACTTGCGCCCTGCTTGCGCGCTACTTGCGCCCTACTTGCGCCCTGCTTGCGCGCTACTTGCGCCCTACTTGCGCCCTGCTTGCGCGCTACTTGCGCCCTACTTGCGCCCTGCTTGCGCGCTACTTGCGCCCTACTTGCGCCCTGCTTGCGCGCTACTTGCGCCCTACTTGCGCCCTGCTTGCGCGCTACTTGCGCCCTACTTGCGCCCTGCTTGCGCGCTACTTGCGCCCTACTTGCGCCCTGCTTGCGCGCTACTTGCGCCCTACTTGCGCCCTGCTTGCGCGCTACTTGCGCCCTACTTGCGCCCTGCTTGCGCGCTACTTGCGCCCTACTTGCGCCCTGCTTGCGCGCTACTTGCGCCCTACTTGCGCCCTGCTTGCGCGCTACTTGCGCCCTACTTGCGCCCTGCTTGCGCGCTACTTGCGCCCTACTTGCGCCCTGCTTGCGCGCTACTTGCGCCCTACTTGCGCCCTGCTTGCGCGCTACTTGCGCCCTACTTGCGCCCTGCTTGCGCGCTACTTGCGCCCTACTTGCGCCCTGCTTGCGCGCTACTTGCGCCCTACTTGCGCCCTGCTTGCGCGCTACTTGCGCCCTACTTGCGCCCTGCTTGCGCGCTACTTGCGCCCTACTTGCGCCCTGCTTGCGCGCTACTTGCGCCCTACTTGCGCCCTGCTTGCGCGCTACTTGCGCCCTACTTGCGCCCTGCTTGCGCGCTACTTGCGCCCTACTTGCGCCCTGCTTGCGCGCTACTTGCGCCCTACTTGCGCCCTGCTTGCGCGCTACTTGCGCCCTACTTGCGCCCTGCTTGCGCGCTACTTGCGCCCTACTTGCGCCCTGCTTGCGCGCTACTTGCGCCCTACTTGCGCCCTGCTTGCGCGCTACTTGCGCCCTACTTGCGCCCTGCTTGCGCGCTACTTGCGCCCTACTTGCGCCCTGCTTGCGCGCTACTTGCGCCCTACTTGCGCCCTGCTTGCGCGCTACTTGCGCCCTACTTGCGCCCTGCTTGCGCGCTACTTGCGCCCTACTTGCGCCCTGCTTGCGCGCTACTTGCGCCCTACTTGCGCCCTGCTTGCGCGCTACTTGCGCCCTACTTGCGCCCTGCTTGCGCGCTACTTGCGCCCTACTTGCGCCCTGCTTGCGCGCTACTTGCGCCCTACTTGCGCCCTGCTTGCGCGCTACTTGCGCCCTACTTGCGCCCTGCTTGCGCGCTACTTGCGCCCTACTTGCGCCCTGCTTGCGCGCTACTTGCGCCCTACTTGCGCCCTGCTTGCGCGCTACTTGCGCCCTACTTGCGCCCTGCTTGCGCGCTACTTGCGCCCTACTTGCGCCCTGCTTGCGCGCTACTTGCGCCCTACTTGCGCCCTGCTTGCGCGCTACTTGCGCCCTACTTGCGCCCTGCTTGCGCGCTACTTGCGCCCTACTTGCGCCCTGCTTGCGCGCTACTTGCGCCCTACTTGCGCCCTGCTTGCGCGCTACTTGCGCCCTACTTGCGCCCTGCTTGCGCGCTACTTGCGCCCTACTTGCGCCCTGCTTGCGCGCTACTTGCGCCCTACTTGCGCCCTGCTTGCGCGCTACTTGCGCCCTACTTGCGCCCTGCTTGCGCGCTACTTGCGCCCTACTTGCGCCCTGCTTGCGCGCTACTTGCGCCCTACTTGCGCCCTGCTTGCGCGCTACTTGCGCCCTACTTGCGCCCTGCTTGCGCGCTACTTGCGCCCTACTTGCGCCCTGCTTGCGCGCTACTTGCGCCCTACTTGCGCCCTGCTTGCGCGCTACTTGCGCCCTACTTGCGCCCTGCTTGCGCGCTACTTGCGCCCTACTTGCGCCCTGCTTGCGCGCTACTTGCGCCCTACTTGCGCCCTGCTTGCGCGCTACTTGCGCCCTACTTGCGCCCTGCTTGCGCGCTACTTGCGCCCTACTTGCGCCCTGCTTGCGCGCTACTTGCGCCCTACTTGCGCCCTGCTTGCGCGCTACTTGCGCCCTACTTGCGCCCTGCTTGCGCGCTACTTGCGCCCTACTTGCGCCCTGCTTGCGCGCTACTTGCGCCCTACTTGCGCCCTGCTTGCGCGCTACTTGCGCCCTACTTGCGCCCTGCTTGCGCGCTACTTGCGCCCTACTTGCGCCCTGCTTGCGCGCTACTTGCGCCCTACTTGCGCCCTGCTTGCGCGCTACTTGCGCCCTACTTGCGCCCTGCTTGCGCGCTACTTGCGCCCTACTTGCGCCCTGCTTGCGCGCTACTTGCGCCCTACTTGCGCCCTGCTTGCGCGCTACTTGCGCCCTACTTGCGCCCTGCTTGCGCGCTACTTGCGCCCTACTTGCGCCCTGCTTGCGCGCTACTTGCGCCCTACTTGCGCCCTGCTTGCGCGCTACTTGCGCCCTACTTGCGCCCTGCTTGCGCGCTACTTGCGCCCTACTTGCGCCCTGCTTGCGCGCTACTTGCGCCCTACTTGCGCCCTGCTTGCGCGCTACTTGCGCCCTACTTGCGCCCTGCTTGCGCGCTACTTGCGCCCTACTTGCGCCCTGCTTGCGCGCTACTTGCGCCCTACTTGCGCCCTGCTTGCGCGCTACTTGCGCCCTACTTGCGCCCTGCTTGCGCGCTACTTGCGCCCTACTTGCGCCCTGCTTGCGCGCTACTTGCGCCCTACTTGCGCCCTGCTTGCGCGCTACTTGCGCCCTACTTGCGCCCTGCTTGCGCGCTACTTGCGCCCTACTTGCGCCCTGCTTGCGCGCTACTTGCGCCCTACTTGCGCCCTGCTTGCGCGCTACTTGCGCCCTACTTGCGCCCTGCTTGCGCGCTACTTGCGCCCTACTTGCGCCCTGCTTGCGCGCTACTTGCGCCCTACTTGCGCCCTGCTTGCGCGCTACTTGCGCCCTACTTGCGCCCTGCTTGCGCGCTACTTGCGCCCTACTTGCGCCCTGCTTGCGCGCTACTTGCGCCCTACTTGCGCCCTGCTTGCGCGCTACTTGCGCCCTACTTGCGCCCCACTTGCGCCCTACTTGCGCCCTTCTTGCACCCTACTTGCACCCTACTTGCGTCCTACTTGCTCCCTCCGTGCGCCCTACTCGCGCCCTACTTGCGCCCTACTTGCGCCCTACTTACACCCTACTTGCGCCCTACTTGCGCCCTACTTGCGCCCTTCTTCCCCTCTACTTCAGCCCCACTTGCGCCCTACTTGCGCCCTACTTGCGCCTTACTTGCGCCCTACTTCCACCCTGCCGCACGTCCGTGCCGACATTGATCACCCAACTCCCGCTCGAAAATTCCAGCCCACGCGCCCTGTAGCATACGACGTAGCGCCTCCGGGCACGCATCTCGGGAGCCTCCGAGACTAAGGGGCGGGAATGTCCGCCAACCCAAAATCGAGAAAACTCATCCATACGCACGTCCCATGCCCGTACCAACATCGGTGACCCAACTCCCGCTTGAAAATCCCAGCCCACGCGCCCTGGAGCATACGACGTAGCGCCTTGGGGTACGCCTCTCGGGAGCCTCGGAGACTAAGGGGCGGGAATTTATGCCAGCCTTAAATCGAGCAAACTCATCCATACACACGTCGCACACCCGTACCAACATCGGTGACCCAACTCCCGCTCGAAAATCCCAGCCCACGCGCCCTGGAGCATACGACATAGCGCCTCCGGGCACGCGTCTCGGGAGCCTCCGAGACTAAGGGGCGGTAATTTTCTCGGACCCAGAATCAAGAAAACTCATCCATACGCACGTCAGACGCCCGTACCGACATCGATGACCCATCTCCCGCTCAAAAAATTCAACCCACGCGCCCTGGAGCAAACGACGTAGCGCCGCAGGGCACGCGTCTCGGGATCATTTGAGACTAAGGGGCGGGAATTTCTGCCGACCCGAAATCGAGAAAACTCATCCATACGCACGTTGCACGCCCGTGCCGACATCGGTGACCCAACTCCCGCTAGAATTTTCCAGCCCACGCGTCCTGAAGCATACCACGTAGCGCCTCGAGGCACGCATCTCGGGAGCCTCCGAGACCAAGGGGCGGGAATTTCCGCCACTTGCGCCCTACTTGCGCCCTACTTGCGCCCAACTTACGCCCTACTTGCGCCCTACGTGCACCCTACGTGCGCCCTACTTGCGCCCGACTTGTGCCATACTTGCGCCCTACTTGTGCTCTATTTGCGCCCTACTTACACCCTACTTGCATCCTACTTGCGCCCTACTTGCACCCTACTTGCGCCCTACTTGCGCCCTACTTGCACCCTACTTGCGCCCTACTTGCGCCCTACTTGTGCAGTACTTGCGCCCTACTTGCGCCATACTTGCGCCCTACTTGCGCCCTACTTGCGTCCTACTTGCACCCTACTTGCGCCCTACTTGCGCCCTACTTGCGCCCTACTTGCGCCCTACTAACGCCCCACTTGCGCCCGACTTGCGCCATACTTGAGGCCTACTTGCGCCCTACTTGCGCCCTACTTGCGCCCTAGTTGCGCCCTACTTGCGCCCTACTTGCGCCCTACATGCGCCCTACTTGTGCCCCACTTGCGCCTTACTTGCGCCCTACTTACGCCCTACTTGCGCCCTGCTTGCGCCCTACTTGCGCCCTTCTTACGCCCTACTTGCGCCCTACTTGCGCCCTAGTTGCGCCCTACTTGCGCCCTACTTGCGCCCTACATGCGCCCTACTTGTGCCCCACTTGCGCCTTACTTGCGCCCTACTTACGCCCTACTTGCGCCCTGCTTGCGCCCTACTTGCGCCCTTCTTACGCCCTACTTGCGCCCTACTTGCGCCCTAGTTGCGCCCTACTTGCGCCCTACTTGCGCCCTACATGCGCCCTACTTGTGCCCCACTTGCGCCTTACTTGCGCCCTACTTACGCCCTACTTGCGCCCTGCTTGCGCCCTACTTGCGCCCTTCTTACGCCCTACTTGCGCCCTACTTGCGCCCTAGTTGCGCCCTACTTGCGCCCTACTTGCGCCCTACATGCGCCCTACTTGTGCCCCACTTGCGCCTTACTTGCGCCCTACTTACGCCCTACTTGCGCCCTGCTTGCGCCCTACTTGCGCCCTTCTTACGCCCTACTTGCGCCCTACTTGCGCCCTAGTTGCGCCCTACTTGCGCCCTACTTGCGCCCTACATGCGCCCTACTTGTGCCCCACTTGCGCCTTACTTGCGCCCTACTTACGCCCTACTTGCGCCCTGCTTGCGCCCTACTTGCGCCCTTCTTACGCCCTACTTGCGCCCTACTTGCGCCCTAGTTGCGCCCTACTTGCGCCCTACTTGCGCCCTACATGCGCCCTACTTGTGCCCCACTTGCGCCTTACTTGCGCCCTACTTACGCCCTACTTGCGCCCTGCTTGCGCCCTACTTGCGCCCTTCTTACGCCCTACTTGCGCCCTACTTGCGCCCTAGTTGCGCCCTACTTGCGCCCTACTTGCGCCCTACATGCGCCCTACTTGTGCCCCACTTGCGCCTTACTTGCGCCCTACTTACGCCCTACTTGCGCCCTGCATTCACCCTACTTGCGCCCTTCTTACGCCCTATTTGCGCCCTACTTGCGCCCTACTTGTGCCCTACTTACGCCCTACTTGCGCCCTAATTGCGCCCTAGTTGCGCCCTACGTGCGCCCTGCTTGCGCCCTACTTGCGCCCTACTTGTGCCCTACTTGCACCCTACTTGCGCCCTACTTGCGCCCTTCTTGCGCCCTACTTGCGCCTTACTTATGCCCTACTTGCGCCGTACTTGCGTCGTACTTGCGCCGTACTTGCGCCGTACTTGCGCCCTACTTTCGCCCTACTTGCGCCCTACTTGCGTCCTACTTGCGCCCTACTTGCACCCTACTTGCGCCCTCCTTGCGCCCTTCTTGCACCCTACTTGCGTCCTACTTGTGCCCTACTTGCGTCCTACTTGGGCCCTACTTGCCCCTTACTTGTGCCTTACTTGCGCCATACTTGCGCCCTACTTGCGCCCTACTTGCGCCCTACTTGCACCCTACTTCCGCCCTACTTGCGCCCCACTTGCGCCCTACTTGCGCCCTACTTGCGCCCTACTTGCGTCCTACTTGCGCACTACTTGCACCCTACTTGTGCCCTACTTGGGCCCTACTTGCGCCCTACTTGTGCCCTACGTGCGCCCTACTTGCGCCCTACTTGCACCTTACTTGCCCCCTACTTGCGCCCTACTTGCGCCCTACTGGCGCCCTACTTGCGCCCTACTTGCACCCTATTTGCGCCCTACTTGCGCCCTACTAGCGCCCTACTTGCGCCCTACTTGTGCCCTAATTTCACCCTACTTGTGCCCTACTTGCGTCCTACTTGGGCCCTACTTGCCCCTTACTTGTGCCTTACTTGCGCCATACTTGCGCCCTACTTGCGGCCTTCTTGCACCCTAGTTGCGCCCTACTTGTGCCCTACGTGCGCCCTACTTGCGCCCTACTTGCACCTTACTTGCCCCCTACTTGCGCCCTACTTGCGCCCTACTGGCGCCCTACTTGCGCCCTACTTGCACCCTATTTGCGCCCTACTTGCGCCCTACTAGCGCCCTACTTGCGCCCTACTTGTGCCCTAATTTCACCCTACTTGTGCCCTACTTGCGTCCTACTTGGGCCCTACTTGCCCCTTACTTGTGCCTTACTTGCGCCATACTTGCGCCCTACTTGCGGCCTTCTTGCACCCTAGTTGCGCCCTACTTGTGCCCTACGTGCGCCCTACTTGCGCCCTACTTGCACCTTACTTGCCCCCTACTTGCGCCCTACTTGCGCCCTACTGGCGCCCTACTTGCGCCCTACTTGCACCCTATTTGCGCCCTACTTGCGCCCTACTAGCGCCCTACTTGCGCCCTACTTGTGCCCTAATTTCACCCTACTTGTGCCCTACTTGCGTCCTACTTGGGCCCTACTTGCCCCTTACTTGTGCCTTACTTGCGCCATACTTGCGCCCTACTTGCGGCCTTCTTGCACCCTAGTTGCGCCCTACTTGTGCCCTACGTGCGCCCTACTTGCGCCCTACTTGCACCTTACTTGCCCCCTACTTGCGCCCTACTTGCGCCCTACTGGCGCCCTACTTGCGCCCTACTTGCACCCTATTTGCGCCCTACTTGCGCCCTACTAGCGCCCTACTTGCGCCCTACTTGTGCCCTAATTTCACCCTACTTGTGCCCTACTTGCGTCCTACTTGGGCCCTACTTGCCCCTTACTTGTGCCTTACTTGCGCCATACTTGCGCCCTACTTGCGGCCTTCTTGCACCCTAGTTGCGCCCTACTTGTGCCCTACGTGCGCCCTACTTGCGCCCTACTTGCACCTTACTTGCCCCCTACTTGCGCCCTACTTGCGCCCTACTGGCGCCCTACTTGCGCCCTACTTGCACCCTATTTGCGCCCTACTTGCGCCCTACTAGCGCCCTACTTGCGCCCTACTTGTGCCCTAATTTCACCCTACTTGTGCCCTACTTGCGTCCTACTTGGGCCCTACTTGCCCCTTACTTGTGCCTTACTTGCGCCATACTTGCGCCCTACTTGCGGCCTTCTTGCACCCTAGTTGCGCCCTACTTGTGCCCTACGTGCGCCCTACTTGCGCCCTACTTGCACCTTACTTGCCCCCTACTTGCGCCCTACTTGCGCCCTACTGGCGCCCTACTTGCGCCCTACTTGCACCCTATTTGCGCCCTACTTGCGCCCTACTAGCGCCCTACTTGCGCCCTACTTGTGCCCTAATTTCACCCTACTTGTGCCCTACTTGCGTCCTACTTGGGCCCTACTTGCCCCTTACTTGTGCCTTACTTGCGCCATACTTGCGCCCTACTTGCGGCCTTCTTGCACCCTAGTTGCGCCCTACTTGTGCCCTACGTGCGCCCTACTTGCGCCCTACTTGCACCTTACTTGCCCCCTACTTGCGCCCTACTTGCGCCCTACTGGCGCCCTACTTGCGCCCTACTTGCACCCTATTTGCGCCCTACTTGCGCCCTACTAGCGCCCTACTTGCGCCCTACTTGTGCCCTAATTTCACCCTACTTGTGCCCTACTTGCGTCCTACTTGGGCCCTACTTGCCCCTTACTTGTGCCTTACTTGCGCCATACTTGCGCCCTACTTGCGGCCTTCTTGCACCCTAGTTGCGCCCTACTTGTGCCCTACGTGCGCCCTACTTGCGCCCTACTTGCACCTTACTTGCCCCCTACTTGCGCCCTACTTGCGCCCTACTGGCGCCCTACTTGCGCCCTACTTGCACCCTATTTGCGCCCTACTTGCGCCCTACTAGCGCCCTACTTGCGCCCTACTTGTGCCCTAATTTCACCCTACTTGTGCCCTACTTGCGTCCTACTTGGGCCCTACTTGCCCCTTACTTGTGCCTTACTTGCGCCATACTTGCGCCCTACTTGCGGCCTTCTTGCACCCTAGTTGCGCCCTACTTGTGCCCTACGTGCGCCCTACTTGCGCCCTACTTGCACCTTACTTGCCCCCTACTTGCGCCCTACTTGCGCCCTACTGGCGCCCTACTTGCGCCCTACTTGCACCCTATTTGCGCCCTACTTGCGCCCTACTAGCGCCCTACTTGCGCCCTACTTGTGCCCTAATTTCACCCTACTTGTGCCCTACTTGCGTCCTACTTGGGCCCTACTTGCCCCTTACTTGTGCCTTACTTGCGCCATACTTGCGCCCTACTTGCGGCCTTCTTGCACCCTAGTTGCGCCCTACTTGTGCCCTACGTGCGCCCTACTTGCGCCCTACTTGCACCTTACTTGCCCCATACTTACGCCCTACTTGCGCCCTACTTGGGCCGTACTTGTCCCCTACTTGCACCCTACTTGCGCCATACTTGTGCCCTACTTGCGCCCTACTTGCGCCCTACTTGCGCCCTACTTGCGCCCTGCTTGCGCCCCACTTGCGCCCTACTTGCGCCCTACTTGCGCCCTACTTACGTCCTATTTGCACACTACTTGCACCCTATTTATGCCGTACTTGCGCCCTACTTGCACCCTACTTGCGCCGTACTTGCACCCTACTTGTGCCCTACTTGCGCCCTACTTGCGTTATACTTGCACCCTACTTGCGCCTTACGTGCGCCATACTTGCGCCCTACTTGCGTCCTACTCGCGTCCTACTTGCGCCCTACTTGCGCCCTACTTGCGCCCTACTTGCGCCTTACTTGCGCCCTACTTGCACCCTACTTGCACCCTACTTGCGCCCTACATGCGCCCTACTTGCGCCCTGCTTGCGCCCTACTTGCACCCTACTTGCACCCTACTTGCGCCCTACATGCGCCCTACTTGCGCCCTGCTTGCGCCCTACTTGCACCCTACTTGCACCCTACTTGCGCCCTACATGCGCCCTACTTGCGCCCTGCTTGCGCCCTACTTGCACCCTACTTGCACCCTACTTGCGCCCTACATGCGCCCTACTTGCGCCCTGCTTGCGCCCTACTTGCACCCTACTTGCACCCTACTTGCGCCCTACATGCGCCCTACTTGCGCCCTGCTTGCGCCCTACTTGCACCCTACTTGCACCCTACTTGCGCCCTACATGCGCCCTACTTGCGCCCTGCTTGCGCCCTACTTGCACCCTACTTGCACCCTACTTGCGCCCTACATGCGCCCTACTTGCGCCCTGCTTGCGCCCTACTTGCACCCTACTTGCACCCTACTTGCGCCCTACATGCGCCCTACTTGCGCCCTGCTTGCGCCCTACTTGCACCCTACTTGCACCCTACTTGCGCCCTACATGCGCCCTACTTGCGCCCTGCTTGCGCCCTACTTGCACCCTACTTGCACCCTACTTGCGCCCTACATGCGCCCTACTTGCGCCCTGCTTGCGCCCTACTTGCACCCTACTTGCACCCTACTTGCGCCCTACATGCGCCCTACTTGCGCCCTGCTTGCGCCCTACTTGCACCCTACTTGCACCCTACTTGCGCCCTACATGCGCCCTACTTGCGCCCTGCTTGCGCCCTACTTGCACCCTACTTGCACCCTACTTGCGCCCTACATGCGCCCTACTTGCGCCCTGCTTGCGCCCTACTTGCACCCTACTTGCACCCTACTTGCGCCCTACATGCGCCCTACTTGCGCCCTGCTTGCGCCCTACTTGCACCCTACTTGCACCCTACTTGCGCCCTACATGCGCCCTACTTGCGCCCTGCTTGCGCCCTACTTGCACCCTACTTGCACCCTACTTGCGCCCTACATGCGCCCTACTTGCGCCCTGCTTGCGCCCTACTTGCACCCTACTTGCACCCTACTTGCGCCCTACATGCGCCCTACTTGCGCCCTGCTTGCGCCCTACTTGCACCCTACTTGCACCCTACTTGCGCCCTACATGCGCCCTACTTGCGCCCTGCTTGCGCCCTACTTGCACCCTACTTGCACCCTACTTGCGCCCTACATGCGCCCTACTTGCGCCCTGCTTGCGCCCTACTTGCACCCTACTTGCACCCTACTTGCGCCCTACATGCGCCCTACTTGCGCCCTGCTTGCGCCCTACTTGCACCCTACTTGCACCCTACTTGCGCCCTACATGCGCCCTACTTGCGCCCTGCTTGCGCCCTACTTGCACCCTACTTGCACCCTACTTGCGCCCTACATGCGCCCTACTTGCGCCCTGCTTGCGCCCTACTTGCACCCTACTTGCACCCTACTTGCGCCCTACATGCGCCCTACTTGCGCCCTGCTTGCGCCCTACTTGCACCCTACTTGCACCCTACTTGCGCCCTACATGCGCCCTACTTGCGCCCTGCTTGCGCCCTACTTGCACCCTACTTGCACCCTACTTGCGCCCTACATGCGCCCTACTTGCGCCCTGCTTGCGCCCTACTTGCACCCTACTTGCACCCTACTTGCGCCCTACATGCGCCCTACTTGCGCCCTGCTTGCGCCCTACTTGCACCCTACTTGCACCCTACTTGCGCCCTACATGCGCCCTACTTGCGCCCTGCTTGCGCCCTACTTGCACCCTACTTGCACCCTACTTGCGCCCTACATGCGCCCTACTTGCGCCCTGCTTGCGCCCTACTTGCACCCTACTTGCACCCTACTTGCGCCCTACATGCGCCCTACTTGCGCCCTGCTTGCGCCCTACTTGCACCCTACTTGCACCCTACTTGCGCCCTACATGCGCCCTACTTGCGCCCTGCTTGCGCCCTACTTGCACCCTACTTGCACCCTACTTGCGCCCTACATGCGCCCTACTTGCGCCCTGCTTGCGCCCTACTTGCACCCTACTTGCACCCTACTTGCGCCCTACATGCGCCCTACTTGCGCCCTGCTTGCGCCCTACTTGCACCCTACTTGCACCCTACTTGCGCCCTACATGCGCCCTACTTGCGCCCTGCTTGCGCCCTACTTGCACCCTACTTGCACCCTACTTGCGCCCTACATGCGCCCTACTTGCGCCCTGCTTGCGCCCTACTTGCACCCTACTTGCACCCTACTTGCGCCCTACATGCGCCCTACTTGCGCCCTGCTTGCGCCCTACTTGCACCCTACTTGCACCCTACTTGCGCCCTACATGCGCCCTACTTGCGCCCTGCTTGCGCCCTACTTGCACCCTACTTGCACCCTACTTGCGCCCTACATGCGCCCTACTTGCGCCCTGCTTGCGCCCTACTTGCACCCTACTTGCACCCTACTTGCGCCCTACATGCGCCCTACTTGCGCCCTGCTTGCGCCCTACTTGCACCCTACTTGCACCCTACTTGCGCCCTACATGCGCCCTACTTGCGCCCTGCTTGCGCCCTACTTGCACCCTACTTGCACCCTACTTGCGCCCTACATGCGCCCTACTTGCGCCCTGCTTGCGCCCTACTTGCACCCTACTTGCACCCTACTTGCGCCCTACATGCGCCCTACTTGCGCCCTGCTTGCGCCCTACTTGCACCCTACTTGCACCCTACTTGCGCCCTACATGCGCCCTACTTGCGCCCTGCTTGCGCCCTACTTGCACCCTACTTGCACCCTACTTGCGCCCTACATGCGCCCTACTTGCGCCCTGCTTGCGCCCTACTTGCACCCTACTTGCACCCTACTTGCGCCCTACATGCGCCCTACTTGCGCCCTGCTTGCGCCCTACTTGCACCCTACTTGCACCCTACTTGCGCCCTACATGCGCCCTACTTGCGCCCTGCTTGCGCCCTACTTGCACCCTACTTGCACCCTACTTGCGCCCTACATGCGCCCTACTTGCGCCCTGCTTGCGCCCTACTTGCACCCTACTTGCACCCTACTTGCGCCCTACATGCGCCCTACTTGCGCCCTGCTTGCGCCCTACTTGCACCCTACTTGCACCCTACTTGCGCCCTACATGCGCCCTACTTGCGCCCTGCTTGCGCCCTACTTGCACCCTACTTGCACCCTACTTGCGCCCTACATGCGCCCTACTTGCGCCCTGCTTGCGCCCTACTTGCACCCTACTTGCACCCTACTTGCGCCCTACATGCGCCCTACTTGCGCCCTGCTTGCGCCCTACTTGCACCCTACTTGCACCCTACTTGCGCCCTACATGCGCCCTACTTGCGCCCTGCTTGCGCCCTACTTGCACCCTACTTGCACCCTACTTGCGCCCTACATGCGCCCTACTTGCGCCCTGCTTGCGCCCTACTTGCACCCTACTTGCACCCTACTTGCGCCCTACATGCGCCCTACTTGCGCCCTGCTTGCGCCCTACTTGCACCCTACTTGCACCCTACTTGCGCCCTACATGCGCCCTACTTGCGCCCTGCTTGCGCCCTACTTGCACCCTACTTGCACCCTACTTGCGCCCTACATGCGCCCTACTTGCGCCCTGCTTGCGCCCTACTTGCACCCTACTTGCACCCTACTTGCGCCCTACATGCGCCCTACTTGCGCCCTGCTTGCGCCCTACTTGCACCCTACTTGCACCCTACTTGCGCCCTACATGCGCCCTACTTGCGCCCTGCTTGCGCCCTACTTGCACCCTACTTGCACCCTACTTGCGCCCTACATGCGCCCTACTTGCGCCCTGCTTGCGCCCTACTTGCACCCTACTTGCACCCTACTTGCGCCCTACATGCGCCCTACTTGCGCCCTGCTTGCGCCCTACTTGCACCCTACTTGCACCCTACTTGCGCCCTACATGCGCCCTACTTGCGCCCTGCTTGCGCCCTACTTGCACCCTACTTGCACCCTACTTGCGCCCTACATGCGCCCTACTTGCGCCCTGCTTGCGCCCTACTTGCACCCTACTTGCACCCTACTTGCGCCCTACATGCGCCCTACTTGCGCCCTGCTTGCGCCCTACTTGCACCCTACTTGCACCCTACTTGCGCCCTACATGCGCCCTACTTGCGCCCTGCTTGCGCCCTACTTGCACCCTACTTGCACCCTACTTGCGCCCTACATGCGCCCTACTTGCGCCCTGCTTGCGCCCTACTTGCACCCTACTTGCACCCTACTTGCGCCCTACATGCGCCCTACTTGCGCCCTGCTTGCGCCCTACTTGCACCCTACTTGCACCCTACTTGCGCCCTACATGCGCCCTACTTGCGCCCTGCTTGCGCCCTACTTGCACCCTACTTGCACCCTACTTGCGCCCTACATGCGCCCTACTTGCACCCTACTTGCGCCCTACTTGCGCCCTACTTGTGCCCTACTTGTGCCCTACTTGCGCCCTACTTGCGCCCAACTTACACCCTACTTGCGTCCTACTTGCGCCCTACTTGCGCCCTACTTCCCCCCTACTTCATCCCTACTTGCGCCCTACTTGTGGCCTACTTGCGCCCTACTTCCTCCCTACTTCCACCCTGCCGCACGTCCGTGCCGACATCGATCACCCAACTCCCGCTCCAAAATTCCAGCCCACGCGCCCTGGAGCATACGACGTAGTGCCTGTAGAACGCGTCTCGGGAGCCTCCAACACTAAGGGGCGGGAATTTCCGCCAACCCAAAATCGAGAAAACTCATTCATACGCACGTCGCACGCCCGTACCAACATTGATTACCCAACTCCCACTTGAAAATCCCAGCCCAAACAACCTGGAGCATACGACGTCGCGCCTCCGGGCACGCCTCTCGAGAGCCTCTCAGACTAAGGGGCTGGAATTTCCACCAACCCAAAATCGAGAAAACTCATCCATACGCACGTTGCACGCCTGTACCATCATCGGTGACCCAACTCCCGCTTGAAAATCCCATCCCACGCGTGTTGCAGCACTCGACGTAGCGCCTCCGGGCACGCCTCTCGGGAGCCTCCGAGACTAAGAGGCGGGAATTTCCGCCAACCAAAAATCAAGATAACTCATCCATACGCACGTCGCACACCCGTACCAACATGGATGACCCAACTCCCGCTTGAAAATCCCAGCCCACGCGCCCTGGAGCATACGACGTAGCGCCTCCGGGCACGC
>SZWC01033429.1:1942-12682 GCA_023375785.1 Penium margaritaceum | reverse complement strand
CCCCCCCCCCCCCCCCCCGGAGTGTATGGGGGGTGTGTATCGGGGTGTGTTTGAGGAATCCTCTTGAAAATGAACACAAGTGAATTTGTGCACTTGTGTATTGTTACGAAATCTCTCCCAATGCACAAGCCGATACACAATCTAAAAACATTTTGCTTGGGGGGGGGGATATCAATAATCCCCCCTCTCCGAAGTTGGAATTATTCCTGGATGGATACTTGCTGATTACGACTGGTAGACATCCAATAGATGAACATTTATTCATTTCTAGAATCCTCCAATGTTTAGGAAGGTCTTTGATCACTCAGATTCAATGGTGCTAAAGTTGCAAATGAAGAACCTGAGCGCAATAAAAATTTCAGTCACACCGTGATGACAAAATTAGTGCGCCCCAATGAGAAACCCCCCCCAAACACTATGAGTGTATTGGGGGAGTGTATCGGGGAGTGTATCGCGAGTACTCACCAAATTTTACACATTTGTATTTAATTGCCCCCTATCCTGATGCATTTCCCAATACACCCCCGATACAAACTCGGGCTACCAAAGTGGGGGGGGGGGGGATGGTCGAGCATCGACAAAAAACAGTTCGTGACGACTGTGTAGTATTTTGCTTGATACCTAAAAGAATGTTCTTGTTTGGGAGATGGTAGAAAGAAGTACAAATCAGCGTCAGTGACTTAATCAAAATCATAACATGAACTTAACTTACAGCACACAATAGGTACAAAATTGAAAAGGCGTGCGCTTTAGTGTTTCCAGACAATTTTTTTAAATAACTGATTTAAAGCAAAATGAATTGCATCCATTTCTCAATCAATTTCTGAGAAACTCATGTGTTCATGTACACATAACTAGTTGTGAACATAATTGTAGCTAGTAACTTCCACAAAACATTAACAATTGGCTAGGTTTTTTTCCTAGAAGTATCCTCACTATATGTTTCAGTGTTGTGCACAAATTTTTAAGTGTATGGATTTGAGGTGATAAATGCAAAAGTTACGAGAACAAAAATGCAGCAGGCCACAATTTTGTCTTTGAGTTTGCTGAAGAAAAACCAATATTCTATATCCCATGTATGTATGGGTTCATCTTGGAAAGTCAAACACTGATTCCAGGCTACCACACTGTGCAATTTGGCACTTCAGACACAAACACTACATCCCACCTTTCATAGTCACTCGTCAATCATCACACCATTCACTAATTATTGGAAAATATTTCACATCCTCATTGTTTTTTGTGTTGGAGTAGCAACAAAACTCTCACAACAGAGCTAAATTGTGTTTTCCCAATGTGAAATCATACCATAACATCCTTGTACTTTGAGTTGGTTGACGACGCAAGGATGAAACTCGCAAAGCTGGTGCCACATCTCCAAATCTAGTTGAGGCCACCACTCCATCCCTTTGGATGACTTTCTTGCCAGGCTATAAAATCATAGAAGCATTTTTTTTGGACATGAATGAGTGTAAGCAAGACAGTGCCAATGGCACTTTTCTATGGCTTGATTATTCCGTGAATGCAATATATGAATACAGATTTGGAATTCACAGGAAAAACCGTGTGATATCGACCCAATAACAGGGTCGATCAATGAAGAATTGAGGAAGTTACGCCCAGCCAAAGTTGGACCTGCCGAGGTGAAAACAGGTGACGATAATTCATCCTCAAGGGCCAAGGCTCGACCCTCAAAAGACCCAAAAAGGCCAAAGTGTACCTTGGGGCCGGTTAGTCAATGAATCAAGGATCATTGAAGGCCAAGAACTCTTCAGAATGGTGCCCTGATGTGTTGTTACAAGAAAGGGCACTTCGGGCGGCCGTCACCACCGCTGGTGGAGCTGCCAGTGGCAGATTGCAATGGACCATGGAAACGACCATATCTCAGCCGTTCCTCTAAGGAATGATGCGATTATTGGTGTGATGGAAAACTAGGAATATTAGCTACATGATGTTGAGGCAATAATGCTAATCTCAGGCCCATATGGATGCGCGCACGACTCGGCGACCTCGGGTTGTCTACAATATGCCATCATTGACATATAGTGTTGTATGTTGACAGTTGAATAACAAGTACACTTTACTCCCATTATGCCACACATGTTCTCGTGCTCCCGAAAGACAATCCTATGCTTTTGAAAACCTTGAAAGGTGTACACCGGCCTCCCCTTGGTCACTGTTATCGCAAGTTGGTACTTACACCATTCGGTTAAGGCTAGCACTCCGCGCCCGGTTTACACCTGATATCAGAGCCACCCTTGGCTCAGGGGCACAAACATCTACATGGAAATCTCTCCTGGTCAGCTTAGACTAGCATGCATCTTGTTCATTTGGTAGATTCGTGCCCAAGGCCAACCATGGACTCCGGTGACAAGGCGGTAACCGGAGGACCCATTGAGGAAGAGGTTTCACCAAGCACAAAGATGACTTCATCTGGCACGTTCCCAATGGCCGCGATGTTTGATGCACAAGACAAAGCAACAGCAACCGTGGCATTGCAGAACTTTCTTGCCAATATGCAAGCCAAGATGGACCTGTTGGAAGAGTAGAACACGTACCTCAATCAAGAGCTCTCCAAGCATCCAGTGACAACACTAGTGACAGTTGCCACCACTAACAAAACTACCGTGGGCTTCCCGAGCTTGTCCAAGCCAGAGACATTCGACCCATCAAAGAANCGTGCCCAAGGCCAACCATGGACTCCGGTGACAAGGCGGTAACCGGAGGACCCATTGAGGAAGAGGTTTCACCAAGCACAAAGATGACTTCATCTGGCACGTTCCCAATGGCCGCGATGTTTGATGCACAAGACAAAGCAACAGCAACCGTGGCATTGCAGAACTTTCTTGCCAATATGCAAGCCAAGATGGACCTGTTGGAAGAGTAAAACACATACCTCAATCAAGAGCTCGCCAAGCATCCAGTGACAACACTAGTGAAAGATGCCACCACTAACAAAACTATAGTGGGCTTCCCGAGCTTGTCCAAGCGAGAGACATTCGACCCATCAAAGAAGGATGGACCATCTACGCACGCCAGAATACTCGGACTAGAGCTGTAGTTCATCACCATTGGTGTAAATGCCTCAAGGTACAAGGACTATCCCGTGTCCCTGTTAAGAGTGGCATCGTTGGATTGGTGGGCCGATGTGATGCAATCCAATCCACATGGCAGTGGAGTAGCAATGGTCAACGGCATTACTGCCATGACTAGAATCTGAACCCAATAAGCATCAACCTGTAGCTATTGCGACCATACCCTGAAATGGCCAACCTTGTGGAAGGAATTCAAGGAGTCGTTCATCAAGCGCTTCACCGTGGATGACGTAACGCGCGTGCCAAGCTACGTCGGTTTTGCCAAACTAGCTGTGTCGCATAATTCACCTGTAGGTTTTGTGAGATTGTTGCCAATTATGGCTTTGACTCCCACAAATTGTGCTTCCACTATAGCAACAGCCTGAAGAATGACGCCCATGTTGTGATATTGACCCTTGACCTCAACGACGACCTGCCAGGGATGGTGACAGTAGTAAAATGGTATGACACGTGCATGCAACATGCTCATACCAGCTGCCACAACTCTTTTGGTGGTGGTTAAAGCAAGCACGCCAAGAGTGATGACACACCCATGGAGATCAGAACGTTGGAGTGGCAAGAGCTACAACTTTGGCAAGCCTGGCCACATTATGCATGATTGTCCGAGTCCAAAGGAGGGCAGAGGCAAGGGTAAGCGGCACGGGAAGGGGAAGCAAGCCACAAAGGAAGAAGAGAAAGCAACAAAGAAATCAAGAAACTTGAAGAGATGGGAGTACATGGCGTTACTCCTGGTTCCTCTTAACCCAAACCGCCAGCTGGCCGCCCGCCCAAACACCTTGCGGAAATTAAGGCAATTTACAAGGTCAAGGCATGGGATTTGGGGAATGAGGTGGAGCAATCTACACTTTTCTTGGAGGCACAAGTGAAAGACGTCAAGGGGAATGTGGGGAGTGTGCTGGTTTTGGTGGTGCAAGCTATAGTTTTGTAAGCAAAGAGTGCCCTCAAAAGTGGGATATTACTCTCACAAGCAAGCAACAGACCGCTAACCAAGTGGATGACACGATTGAAGAGGGGTACCTTAGCCTTCCCCTCTCCATCTGCGTGGAAAAGCTTTGTATGAAAGCTGTATACCGGGTGTGCCCAATGAAGGATTACGATGCTATCCTCGATCATGAATTCCTCCATAAGTACAATCCCGATGTCAATTGGGAAGCGTCCAATGTCTCAATCAAACTCTGAGACTAGGAGTATCCCCTGCTTGTGTGGTCTGATGAAGAGGTCACGAAGGAGGAGATTTTCATGGAGGAAGCGTTGCAGCAGTCGATGCCTCGCAAGGAGGAACTGGCGCCTATGATTCTGAACTTGCTACAACTCAAGCACACAATTCAAAAAAAGGAGGACATTGTTTTGGCGTTCGTGCAAGACGTGGAGGAAAATTCTGATGAAGTAAAGGGCATGGTGCGTGCTGTGGCCTAAGGGGCGACTCGTGAGCTGCAGAGGGCCCAAGGCAAGTTTATAGCAGTGCCCAAGGGGCTTCAGAAGGTGTGAACATAGTTTGAGGACGTGTTCCATGACACCCTCTTGGAGGGTCTGCTATTGAATCGGGACATGGAACATCGCATCGACCTCAAACCTGGAGTGTGCCTGCCTGTCCATGCAACAAACCGTATGAGTGATGCGCAGTTGCAAGAGCTTAAGAAGCAACTGACCAAGATGAAGGATTAGGTCTTCATCTGCCCGTCCTTGTCTCCTTACGGTTCATCTCTTTTGTTTGTGAAGAAACATACAAGAGAGATACGCATGTGCGCGGAAATTTGGGCGTTGAATGAGTTAACCATCAAGATCCTGTTCCCGCTCTAACAAGCCGCGGAGCTCTTCAATCAGGTCCGTGCGGCTCGCTTCTGACCTCCGTTCTGGCTACCACCAGATCTGCATCCATGGAGCAGGCCAAAATGTTTTCTTTGAGTTTGAAGAGAAAAACAGTATTTGATTCCCCATGTACGTACGGGTCATCTTGAAAAGTCAAATTCAGGCTACCACTCAATGCAATTTGGCACTTCAAACACAAACAGAACATCCCACCTTTTCCAGTCACTCATCAAGTATCACAAAATTCACTAATTATTGGAACATCTTTCACATCCTCATTATTTTAAAAGTTGGAGTAAAAGCAAAACTCTTACGAAAGATCTAAAATGTATGGTCCCAATGTAAAGTCATACCATAGAATCTTTTTACCCTTGAGCTAGTTGATGATGCAAGGATGAAATTTGTGAAACTGGTGCAAAATCACCAGCTCTACATGAAGCCGCCATTCCATCCCTTTGAATGAGTTTTTTGCCAGGGTTCTTTGGAATGGCGTCCTGATGTGTTGCTATCAAAATGGGCGCTTCGGGCGGCCGTCACCGCTGCTTGTAATCTACCAACGGAAGATTGCAAAGAATCACAGAAACGACCATGTCTCAGCCGTTCCTCCACGGAATGATGTGATTTTTGGAAAGCTAGAAAGCTGAGCTACATGATTTTTCTCATCCCAGGACTGTTCAAAGATATGCATGGCTCAATGACCTCGGGTCTTCTAGGATGTATCATCATGTACATATAGTCTTGTATGTTGACAGTTGAATAACAAGTATAGTTTACTCCCACTATACCACACTTATTCCCATGCCCCCCTAAGACAATCCTACGATTTTGCAAACGCAGGAAGGTGTGCAACACCCTCCCTTTTGTTGCCGTTGCCGCCCGTTGGTACCTACAGCATCCAGTTGAGGCTAAAACACCGTGCACAATTTACAATGAGGTTGCCAAGACCATGTGAATCTCGAGGGAGCACACGACCTCTTGCGTAATTATTACCTGTAACATGTCCATTGACCCATGCGTTGGTGAGAGATTGGCAAGGAATTCAAGCATCAAAACTAGTAGTTCCATATCGCATTATGTTGTCCAGATGGTGAATAGTAGCTTACAGGGTAGCTTCACTACAACACATAGTTGTATCTTAAAAGTCTACATCAAAGGTGCCATAGCTTGGACATTCTTGGTAGTTCCAAATGCAACATACTCAAGATCAACATTGTTTGATGGAGCAATGGATGCTCCACTAGATGTGATGTTATACTGTTATGGATGTGAAGAGCTCAGTGACATAGAAAAAGCGAGTGGGACTAAGGAAGCTATTCCAAAGAAAAAAACAAGTAGCAAGGCATCGGCAACCTAAACAGTAGTGTGAACCAGAGCCGTTATGGGGATGATAGCTTTAGTATGCCGTAGTAGGGAATGGTTTGTCAAAGCATGCATGGCGTAATTCAGTTGCAAATGACAAGAGTTTTTTGAGCAATACCAGTTTCCACGGCCGGATTCTACTTAAAACTCCTTCTCAATGTCCTAAAACACTTGGGGAGTTCTTCTCCAAGTCAATGGGCTCATATCTTGTCACTGGCCATCTCTCAGTTGGCCAGTGACCCTTCATCTTCCAATACACATACAAATTCTAAGTGAAACTTCAGTTGGCCTGGGTGGCTATGCAACCACCCAGGTGGTTATGTAAATCCCTATAACTCCTTGGACAAGGTTCATGTGAGAAGGACTTCCAAGCCTACTTAAGAGATACCAGTTCACTAAGTCTAGTATGCCTCTAGTTATTCAATCCAAGCAGCCCTTTGTGAGACACCCACTCCTCTAGATCTCCAAGTGCTGCCTCTAGCACTTGGACCTTGTACAGTGTACAACATACATTGTCACTAAGGTTCCTCAGTAAGAAGGCTTCTAGGGTGGACACCTTGTGGTTCAAGCTACATCCAAGTCCTGTCTCCAGCACTTGGTGCTACTCAGCTTGTACAGTTACAACACCCACTACTACTACGCGTCTGGTTTCCAGACTAAGTGTGAGTGAGTTGTGTGGATTCAGATCCTTGTACATACTTATTCATATGATGTATGTGTATAATTATATGCAAAACAGTTGTGTGTGTTAAATCTTGTGTCCAAGTGTGCTTTCACCCATCAATACTCCAGTTTTCTTGACATGGTATTAGAGCAGGGTGATGGCCTACATCAGGACGCATTCATGCAAAAAATGTAACATGGTCAAGAGAAATAGCAGTAAAAAATGTCTACACTCTTCACACAATATGGAGAGCAAATGGAACTACTCCGCCTAGAGTTTGAGGCTGACACTACCCAACTTCAGAACGAGTTCAACCGTCAGATGCAAGAAGTAGACATGCGTGGACAGCATGAGAGTCTGCGATGTGAAGAAGTCGAAGAGAGCCTGACTGCAACCAGGCAACAAGCACAGCAAATGATCTCTCAGCTATAGGAAGTGACTCAGACTCGCATCAATGACTTTATGCAACAGTATGCACAAGCAGAAACTGCAGCAAACCCTTATTCGATTCCAGGAGTTTATCCTGTAGCAGCCCATTATGTAGTAGCTTAGCCTTGAACAGTCAACCCGTTTGCATCCGCAAGAGGAATACAACTCTTGCCTACGGCTTCCTATTCTCCAGACCTGGTGAGCATGCCAGTAATCTCCAACACCTTGCAAGCAGACAAAATCATCATAGATATGTTCAACGGTGAAGAATTTTCCCACTGGGCTCTTAGCTTTGAAGCGGCAACTCGTCCACAGAAGTTGTGGCAGTTCTTCAATGGGCAGTGCAGACTCCTAGCTCCCGTCAGCTCACCAGATTTTCTCGAACAACTCAACTACTACAGCTTCATGGCATAATCATTCCTCCTCAAAAGCGTGGTACCACGCATCCAACAAGTCCTCCACATGTACAAAGACACGACCAAACCTGCCTACTCAGCATTGCACTACCTCAAGCAGCAGTCATAGGCCAACGACTCCACTCAGAAATCTTACCTCCTTACAGAAATCTCTCACATCCACACGAGCCAGTTCAACGGCAACGTCAAACTCAACATCAACAGGGAAAAATATGTTTGTGACCAGCTCACTGTCGCAGACTCACTGCTTCCATAAGCCCTCTTTATATCCTACATCATGAATGGTCTTGGCGACGAATGGAGAGATGTGAAGCACATACTTTGCGACACAAAGCCTCACCTCCTTAGCAAAAGCTTTGACTGTACGATGTTACTTGAGGAACAACGTGACAAGAAACTGGAATAACACCATGAGCAGGCACTCGTCAACCTTGCTCACCGTGGCTCCAAGATGTCCTCACAAAAAAGGAAAATTCTTGATTCGCCGAAAGCCCGTCGCCATCATTTTCACCATTGTCCACCCCAAGCCAGAGAAGGATGTCATCATCAATCCCCCAGCAAAATTTTCCAAACACTGGATCCCTCATCTCCGACCCTCAAAACAGTGGGCAACATCCTACAATGACGTGTAGACATTATAGAAGAAAGGGACACTTTGAGAAACATTGCTAGATGCGAAAAAAACATCAACAGGAAAGAGAAGGAATCAAACCATGAATGTACAATACTCGTGCACAAGTGACGTGTCACTTGTGAAGATGGCGGTCGAGCATGTTGGCTTTTTTCCGTGGATCCACTGGGTGGCTGCAGAAACGTTTCGATGGCGTCTTTGAGCCATTGACCAAGGAGTTTGGCATCATCGGTGGCCTGACACGCAGCAAAGTGAGGAGCCACATGACAACAATTGGTACGCATTGGAAACATGATTTTAGACTTGTGGGTCAGAGTGGTGGACCACTGAATAGGCGGTCGAGTCTTAATGAGTTGGAGGAAATAAAAAAGAAAAATTGGGAGAAGGCCAAGCTACAATGCAAGTGTATGCTGTGGCATGACACAGCCACTAAGCTCATTTTACTAGACAATGCTCATGTCAACAACGTCATATCCACCGCCGATGATGGTGTGGGTGGGGATGTGTATGGGTAATTGGAGAAGGACATTGTTGAAGATGAATTTCGTAATGTTCATTGCAAGGCAAACATTGATATGTATATGCTGTAGTTTAATGAGTTTATGAAGCATGCTAGCCAAGTGTAGTGTGTTGTGTATAAAGACCTTCCGGCAACAACTCGAAGGAAAGCGTTTTGTTTGTTATCCATGGACAATTTCATCCACATTGACAACAAGTTTATTGTACTGGATATATTCAAAGCAAATAACAAATTGTGCGAGGACTTCATGCATTCGGTTGGACAACTGCGGACACGTGTCATATGGCATGTTCTCAAGGGTGACCCTATGTCATCCACACATAACTTTGCTGTTGACAACACCGAGAGTAAGATTGATGGCCCGAAGGGAAGGTTGGAGTTACAAGAGCCAAGGTGGTGGGCAGGGAAGGAGGGGAGAACGAAGGTGCAAGTGCAAGCCGTGGCGGTGGTGGAGATATGGGATATTGTGGGGTGTGTGCTATACAAGAGGACATTCGTATTGAGTAGAGGTCATTGTTCATTTCCAATACTTAAAGAATTTTTCTCTGTTCTTAATCTGAGTCCATATCATCATTGGCATCGTAATTGTCCCACATAGCAGTTGCTAAATCATTTCTCTTCTGCCGCATCCAATTATCGCCATGCCTCCTTCCCACAACATGCACTCATCTTGGAGGTCCATCCCCTATGATGGGTCCTGGTGCCAATTGAACCTCTTCCATGTCTTGCATGTCCACGTTCTGTCATTCTTGGATCAAAGCTATGCATCACAAAGCATGAGTGCAGAATGCGGCCTTGTATTTGTGGAGTGTATCTGGGCAAAACTTAGAAAACATGAAAGCTTGCCTTGATAATGCCGAAACATCTCTCAATCATCAATTTTGCTAATGCATGACTCTTGTTGAAAATCTCTTCTACATCTTAAGGTCGTTGAGCCCTATGCCTGAACTCATTCAAATGATAGCGTTAGTTGCGGAATAGTGCCATCAAGCCACAACCTTTAGAGAAGCCAACATCAACTAATAGACACTTGCCTTGTGGAACACGGGATATGCGTTCAAGGCTATCAAGGAGCACGCAATTGTCATGTGCGGAACTCTCCTAGCTTGTTGTGAAAAATGTGAATATGAGATCACCGTTGCAAACTAAATGTATGTTCTAGGTAATCTGTTGGTGTATGTTGACAAAGGCTTTGCGATGTAGATTAGAGACTCTGACTAGAACATGGGTTCTATCGATAGAACATGGGTTCTATCGATAGCCCCAAGAAAATCATAAAACCAAGCCATGTAGTTAAACCAGCCGCTCAACGGAATGGGTGGTGGAGCATCGACACCCGATTTTTGGATGACGTTGTTTGCAAGACTGTTGAGAGATGTGATGACTTGTCGCATGATACTTTAAGCTATTGAGGAACTGCGTCCGAATCTCTCACATAACTCTTGGGTGACATGGTGTGGCACACACATTGAAGCCACATTAAGAGATTTTTGTCCACAGAAAGTTCTGTGTCGCTCAAGGCGGTGGTGGCTCAAAGGAAAGAGACGATAGAGTACCAAGTGTGCGTAGTCATAGGACACATGTTGTAGAATCTATGTGGATGTCCTTGAAGTAGCTCATGTAACCATGCCAAACCGCCAAACTGACTTGTGTGCATTGGGTGATTTTCCAAACGTAGCAGCCTGTGACGTGCCACGTGAGCAAACATGGCATGCATCATTGTGAGAATTCGTACCCGATATTGAATGGCAAAGAAAATGAGAGGCTGTGGCATTGGTTGTTGTCCATGGTGGAATGAGGCAAGGTGTCTGGAAAGC
>SZWC01033428.1:3634-16499 GCA_023375785.1 Penium margaritaceum | reverse complement strand
GGGGGGTGACCATATACCCATCGATTTCTCGATAGATCCCCCATATCCAGGTATCGCTCTTTAACAACCCCATATCCATACGGCGAACACTTTATGTCTCCCATACCACGTGATCGGTGTTTTTCACCGCCATGTCCAGGTGCCGCGGAAAATGAACGATATGTCCAGTACCTTTTATTTTAACAACGATATATCCATCTGAATTGGACACTTGTACAGACTTGTCGCAAACGGACCCGAGCCATATTGTGGGTTACACAGTGCGCCGGCAACAGATTGCAATTTCACCTGAAAAGTAAACGACAATGGTACAGTCGAATTCGTCCGAAAACAGACAAAGTCGTCCACTGTACTCGCGAGATGTACTGACAGCATCCTGGTTGGGGGGGGGGTTTTATTGCATATGGAATTATACTTTTGCTCGCCTCGATGCGAACCCACTTGTCTATGCCGTCAAACTTAGCAATGACATTGACATGAACGCCGAATACGGTCGAATAAGAAACTGTTGACGAACTCCGCTGACAAGCGCGATTGGTCCTTTCATCGTCCACCCCTGACTATCGCGATTGGTCGTTCCATGAGCAACCGCCACGCACATTACGGTTTGCTGCGTACTCTTGCTGACTGCGTGAAATGACCCGAGTTGAACGTAAAAACCCACCGTTTTCACGGGCGTTTTAGCGGTTGTTCGCGTTACTACCGCGATAGGGCACCACTTGTGGACGTTGGACATGGACCGGATGGACGTAGAGCGGGGACTGCCACCGATGCTCGGTTGGGGTAACATCGAACACCCTCGACGTGGTCCATGGGGTGAGGACATTCCCGTTCCACCCAAACCAACATGTGATGCGTCCGAGGCTGCATGGCGGCAGGTGAAGGCTCAGTGGGACGCCATGTGTGACCATGCGCCGCCGAGTCCTCACACCATGTGTTGGATTTTGGGTATGCGGGCTCCGACTAGCCGCCCTGTGTACACCAAAAGTGATTGGCAGTCGTGGGTGCAGATGCATCCCATGACGTTCTCGCGTCTTTGACCCCATGGTTATTTCGTTATAAATGATTTCACTTTTAGTACTGGATACCCAATATTCTTCACTGTCTATGTTTACCGCAATTGTGTGTAGCATATGTTTAGGGTGAAGTTGACAAAGTTCTGTACTATTATACTGGGTACACAATTAATATTTAGGGGGGTTTAATAACAACATCCCCATGGCATCAAACACTCACACTACCAACTAGTTTAGGAGGCAAGGCTGTTGGCAAAGTTGNGCGGTTGTTCGCGTTACTACCGCGATAGGGCACCACTTGTGGACGTTGGACATGGACCGGATGGACGTAGAGCGGGGACTGCCACCGATGCTCGGTTGGGGTAACATCGAACACCCTCGACGTGGTCCATGGGGTGAGGACATTCCCGTTCCACCCAAACCAACATGTGACGCGTCCGAGGCTGCATGGCGGCAGGTGAAGGCTCAGTGGGACACCATGTGTGACCATGCGCCGCCGAGTCCTCACACCATGTGTTGGATTTTGGGTATGAGGGCTCCGACTAGCCGCCCTGTGTACACCAAAAGTGATTGGCAGTCGTGGGTGCAGATGCATCCCATGACGTTCTCGCGTCTTTGACCCCATGGTTATTTCGTTATAAATGATTTCACTTTTAGTACTGGATACCCAATATTCTTCACTGCCTATGTTTACCGCAGTTGTGTGTAGCATATGTTTAGGGTGAAGTTGACAAAGTTCTGTACTATTATACTGGGTACACAATTAATATTTAGGGGGGTTTAATAACAACATCCCCATGGCATCAAACACTCACACTACCAACTAGTTTAGGAGGCAAGGCTGTTGGCAAAGTTGTTCGTGTCAATGACTTGCACATATGGCATTCATAATGACTTTTCCAACTTCCTCCTCCAGAGCACCTACAATACACAGCCTCCCATGAAAGGACCGGGCAGTCCACTGATAGGTGGCAAAGAATAGATCCAGGCCATGATCTCACAGGCAGGACACAAGTTTCCAGTAACACAGCAACCATGAGGGTTGCAGTCCACAAACTCCAACTCCTCTTCTGTGTCCGATGACGTAGAGTTTGCGCCCTCTATTTCACAGTCCTCTACGTCGTAAAAGACTTCTTCCAGCTCCTCCTCACATGTGCTGTCCGCATTATGCCACGCTCTATGTTCACAAGGACACATATACATCTTCACAATGTGCACTGGTCGTGGTGTCCAATCCTTCCACTTCATGATGATATATGTCACACCTGCTCCAGCCAGGAATGAAGTAAAACAATCCATGGCTGTCTGTGTGGGTGTGAAAGCTAATTCAGCGAACATAAGATGCAATGAAGAGAATGAACCATAGGACAATGCTTGCCCTTTATACAACGTTTTGGAAAGACAGAGTACTTGAATTTGTACTGCTGAATTCCATGTTACACCAATTACATTCACTGAATTGTTTGCATTCACATAACCCTGGGTTTAACGCTTTTTCACATCACAACATGGATGTTCTGTAAAATTTATTTCATAACTCGCTACAACTGTATGGCGTTATGCAATCTATGAGACCCACCCAACCCCAAAAGCACTACACCCTCACTATAGCTACCCCTGCAACACTCAGCCGTCAGACACGACTGCTACTGTGGCAACCCTTGTAGTCCCAGTGGTGGTTGTAAGGAACCAAACTCCTCTGCCAGTCCTCACCACACGTGCTCCCACCTTGTTCCTCCATGGTGTGACCTGCAACAGACACATGGCAACTTTAAAGGATGAATGACAAAATTTGCANGTGTCCAATCCTTCCACTTCATGATGATATATGTCACACCTGCTCCAGCCAGGAATGAAGTAAAACAATCCATGGCTGTCTGTGTGGGTGTGAAAGCTAATTCAGCGAACATAAGATGCAATGAAGAGAATGAACCATAGGACAATGCTTGCCCTTTATACAACGTTTTGGAAAGACAGAGTACTTGAATTTGTACTGCTGAATTCCATGTTACACCAATTGCATTCACTGAATTGTTTGCATTCACATAACCCTGGGTTTAACACTTTTTCACATCACATCATGGATGTTCTGTAAAATTTATTTCATAACTCGCTACAACTGTACGGCGTTATGCAATCTATGAGACCCACCCAACCCCAAAAGCACTACACCCTCACTATAGCTACCCCTGCAACACTCAGCCGTCAGACACGACTGCTACTGTGGCAACCCTTGTAGTCCCAGTGGTGGTTGTAAGGAACCAAACTCATCTGCCAGTCCTCACCACACGTGCTCCCACCTTGTTCCTCCATGGTGTGACCTGCAACAGACACATGGCAACTTTAAAGGATGAATGACAAAATTTGCACCAGTGATAAGTGGACAGCAGGAAACAGCACATGAACATGAAGGAGCATACTTACACTTCAAAACACTTCGGGGTCGTCATCCCACTCCTCTGCGCACTCCTCCCAACCATCCATGATGCAGGCCTGTTGTTGTTCACGGACTGTTCTGGCCTCCCACTCCCTTTGCTGCTGCGGGTCGGCGAATTTGTCGCCGTCCTCGGCCTCCTCCTCATCTGAGTCGCTAAGGACGTGCCGTTCAAGGTCGTAGATCTCCTCCTGCGCAGAGTCGTAGCCTGCTGCCTCAGGGTCGTACTCATCGTCGTCAGTTGCGGCACCCGCTGCTCCTGATGCCCTTGCTGTTGCTGCAACCACCGCAGATGCTGCAGCAGCAACTCTGTTTGCAGTTTCAGTGGTTCTCCTGCGCCCCGCCTGCCCTGCACATCCCCAGCCTGGGCCAATGCCCAGCACGCTGGTCCCTGGACTGTCATCGGAAAGTAGGACAAAAGTTTCTTCTGCAGTCCCTGCACGTCGTGGTCCAGCTGCGGTGGTGCGGGGGTCACCACTGCCGTCAGTCGCAACTGCTGCTGCAGCTGCTGCACCTTCATTTTCCCCTTGGGTCTCCCTACAGGAGGCCACATACCGGCATTCGCCTCTGCCCTGACGGCATCGTCCACGCGCTGTAGTCGGCGTTTCAGAGCATTGGCCGCAGCCTCAGCAGCTGGAGCCACAGCTGGCTCGTTCGTACACTTCTTCTTAGTGTGTCCCTTGTGTCCGCAACGAGGGCAGATGTAATTTTTCCGCCGCTTGTCCTCGCGGTCCCACCGTGCACTCTTCGGCTGCCCTGCTCCACGTTTAGGTCCTGGCTACTGCCACAGCACACCATCCGGGACTTTGAGGGAAGCAGGGTTCACGCCTGCCATGGGGAAGTTGTACGTTCGTCTGTATGCCTGCGTGTGAGTCCCACGTCGCACAATGCCTCGGCTTGCTCCCCACGGCCGATGACAAAAGCGCACGCATGCGCACATGGCTGCCCCCACTCCTTCCAGGCACCGCAAGTGCACGTGCGGTCCTGCACGTTCACCATGCGGGTTCTGTTGCTCGGCCCCGTCATGCTGCAACTCTGGGGCCCTTCCTCCACGACGTCGTAGGTGTGCGCCAGGACACTGCTGTTGAGAAGGCACTTAGCCGGTGTTGGCGCGAGTTGACCTTCACATGACTTGCTGGACCGGCGCCTGTCTGCAAGCAAGCGCTGGACCCAACTGTACAGAGACACAAAGTAGTAGAAGGACAACAATTTTCTGCACTCAATGATGCGGGCGTTCAATGACTCCGCCGCGTTCGACGTAGTGTGTCCACCACGGCCGAGAGGACAGTACAGCCTCGCCCAGTGCTCCCTCAGAATGCCGCCCACGCCGTTTGCTCCGAGGAGGTAAACAGCAGCGCGTGAGTTGACGGCACGCAGCTGTTCTTCACACCTGGTCCATTTTGCGGGTGTCAGCGCATGTGCCAGCCGCCAAAACCAGTACCCAGCCTGCTTCCCGAACTTCTGCCTTACGTTCTGCCGCAAGTGGTAGCAGCAGTAGGTGTGATGAGCCCCAGGCAACTCCTTCTCCACAGCAGTCAACAAACCTTTATCACGGTGAGATATGACGACCGTACCCTTCTCCGCGGTCGTTGGATACGCGACAGCGAGATGATCCAAAAACCATGACCAGTTGTCCTCGTTCTCCCCCTGCACCATGGCCCACGCCATCGGCACAGCGTTGTCATTGGCGTAAAAAAACTAGCATATGAGGAGCACCTGTTTGTGGCCATTCTTCAGGTGCGTCCCGTCCATGGTGAGGATCCGACGTGCATGCTGGAACCTCAGGACAGTGGCACCCGGGGCGACGAACGCCCTGACGAAGACGCCTTCGTTGGTCGCCTCGGCGAGTGCATGCGTGTTCTTGTCCACACGCTTCAGCTGCATCCCAGAGAAGACATATGTTTGGTATGTGGAGGAAATAGTGTACAAAATCAACTTACTGAAGAAAAGAACATGACGTACCTCTTCACAGTACACCGGAAACAGACTCCATGATAATGCTTTGGGGCCGATGAGGTTCTCCTGCGCCTTAGACTTGGCCCGGTACATCGTGTTCTTGTCCACAGCTTTTCCAGTGGCTTTCCTCACCACGGCGGCCAACGTCTTCACATCAGCAGTGGGATTCCGCTTCAGCGTGGATTCGATGTGCCGCGCCACCCACTTTACAGTCTTCGCTGGGTCACCGCGACCAACTCCAGGGACACACTTGTGTCCGTCGACAAACTCGTCCACCACAACGCCGGCGCCATTTGGGGCCACATGCGCACGAAGTAGCCACGGGTAATCTTTCTCCTTGAACTGCCCACACCATGCAGTAAATTACGTCTTCCTGCTGCGCACCCACCGAATAGTCATTCGGTTGGTGATGGCGTAGTCATCCACTGCTGCGCGTGCCTCCGCCATGTCCCGGAACGACATCCCAGGGGGGAAAGTAGGCTGCGCCTTGCTGCGCTTTGGGGCCTGACCAGACGCCTCATCGTCCGACAACACTGCACCACCGACAAGGACATGGCAGGAGTGAAGGGACAGATGGATAACCCTGAATTGGGCACACACGGGGAAAATCGGACGCAATTTTTACCATCAACATGAATCGGGCAAGAGAGCCTCAGTGTGTCTCTGGCTTGTTCCGGCGAAATCAGGAGCACCTGAGCACGCTGCTCATGCTCGAAGTGCTCATCGTACACGAGGTTTCGGGTGGATGGGGTTTGGGGGACGAGACCTGGCTCGTTGAGCTGCAGGCGTGAGAGACCACGAGGTTGAGAAACCGCAGTAGCGTCTCCTGACCTACGCCTACGGGACGCAGCCCAGTGCAACTGGGCAGCCATCTTGGATGACCTGGGTACACTACATGTAAAATTGAAAGTAAATACTCAAGATATCCAGACTCACCGGGCTCAGAGACGTCCTCAAGAGCTTCCATGGCGCACGGCAGCAGAGCGTGGTGGCTGTCTGACAAGAATTTTGGGGCCTTGGGCCCGACTGTCGAGAGCGCTCGTGAGTAGGCTCCAGTGCGTGACCACCGGACATCGTGGAAACGACGCTGGACCTCGATGCACTGCACGCCCCTCGTTGACACGACGTATGCATGCATGCGGAAATAGACATCGTGGCACGGCTTCGCGGGGTTTGTTCGCCCCGTACATGCCCGTGGACCGACTCGGTGTGCCTCATTGAATTGTCTCGAGACGGTGCATGGAACGTCGACAAAACGATGACTTCTGCGGGTTCACCGGCTGGCGGTTGCAGACAGCGACGGCCAGCTGGCTGACTAGGCGACTTCACCTAGCCTGTTGTAACTGCCGATAGGTAGGATGCATTTTGTCAATGAACAATCGGTCCCTGCTGAATACCGGGTACACGCAGAGGAAGTCCGACGTCTTTCCTTTGTAAAANTATTGGACGGTCTCAGTTTTCAGCACTGAAAGCGCGATGATCTGTAGCCGGGTGTTTACGAACAACGGACTAAAAGGTTTTGCAGATTTTCGACATATTACTTTTAACGAAAAAATAAACACCCCATGTCTACCTCACGACGCCATATTGGTATGGCGTGGAAAAAACAACCGGTGTGGACATGGCGCTGTAATCGACGCGAACACTGGATATGGGGTTCTTTATATTTAACTATGTGGATATGGGGGATGTAAAATTTCGCACTTGGATGTGGGAGGGTCCGCCCTTCGGGAATGTGGATATTAGAGCTATTTCGCCCTATTTTCTGGCAGGCATGGTTTTCTCGGTGAGCCCTGCCAGACCAAAACCCGGGGGTCGTCCGTTTTGCCTGAAAACTGGACCATACCATAATACCGACGATGCGAACACAATCGTGTGGTCAGAATCAGCTAGAAATATAGCAGCAAAGAGTTATGGCTGCCCGAACCCAGGCAGTGCCTATGACAGTCAGTGACGCCAAACATGGCCAGACGGAAGGAGACATGGACCCTAGGCACAGCATGACTGTTGGTTTTTGCGCATCCCTCATTGTGCTCTGTTGTGTCCTCCCGGCTTGTGTACATCGGCGTGCAGATGACTGACGGTGAGACTCGACGCTGATGGAGCGTCATCCGGTGGAGCCGACGCACGCGGAGGTCTACTCGCGGTTCGCTGGAGCCTCCTCTCTCCGGCGACGTGCTCAGCTCCATCGGCAGGCCTCCTCGGCAGTCGTGCCGCCGGCGGTCACTGCCACCGCAAAGTACTGTCTGCATGCATCCAGCGCGTTCCGTCGCGTCTGCGTCGTCATGCTCTGCCTAGGGTCCGTGTTGCGTGCTGCATGGTCCTATTCGGCGTCACAGACCACCGTAGGCACTGCCTGGGTTCGGGCAGCCATAACTCTTTGCTACTATTTTTCTAGATGATTCTGACCGCACGACTGCGCTCGCAGCGTCGGTATTATGGTATGGTCCAGTTTTCAGGCAAAACGGAC
Organism: Penium margaritaceum; assembly: GCA_023375785.1. Taxonomy (NCBI): domain Eukaryota; kingdom Viridiplantae; phylum Streptophyta; class Zygnematophyceae; order Desmidiales; family Peniaceae; genus Penium; species Penium margaritaceum. Next base: position 8,623 of record SZWC01033428.1, on the reverse strand, counting down.
GACGCCCGGGTTTTGGGCTGTCGGGCGTCTGGCAGGGCTCACCGAGAAAACCCTGCCTGCCAGAAAAATGGTCCAAAGCTATTTTCTGATTGGCTGGTTGGTTGAGTAACAACTTCTAAACTAGTGGGGGGGGCCTAGAACTTGGAGGGGTCTCCCATTGTTGTTCATTCTTCATTCCTAATCAGTTACTATCAATTTTCAGCTGCTTTTTGGCGCTAACTCTGGCGCGCGCGTTTCTGAGTAACAAACCCAAGGCTTCCATACTTGGACTCTAGAGCAGCAGACTGAGGGGGCAACTGACTTTAGCAACGAGCATGGAAGCCCGCACGCTGCATCAACAACGCAGCTCCCCCAACCTGCTGCATAGACTTTCCATTTTGGTATCAGAGCCAGAGCGTAGCAGCAGCAGCAGAAGACTGGCGAACAGGTGCCAGACAACGCCGGCGGACCCCCATACGCGCCAGTGCAGGGGAAATGCTGTCGGATTTTTTCCGGCAGCATTGACCCTCCTGGTGGCGGCGTCAGATTTTTTCCCACGGCCACTGGGCCAGGGGAAATGCTGCCGAAATTTTTTCGGCAGCACTGACCCCCACGCGTTACGCGAGGAGGTGAGCGGCAGGCGGCGTCTGACGTCTGTGGGTGACGACGCAAGCGGCATCGTCACCCAGGTGCAGTGACTGGCACCACAAGCAGCAGCAGGCAGAAGCAGCAGCTCGCAGCAGCCCGCAGCAGCAGCAGCTCGCAGCAGCAGCAGCGCGAAGCAGCAGCAGTAGCGCGAAGTAGCAGCCCGCAGCAGCAGCCCGCAGCGGCAGCAGGCAACAACCGCAGCACGCAGCAGCTGCAGCAGTGTGCAGCAGCAACAGCGGGCTACAGCAGCTGCTGCAGCGAGCTGCAGCAGCGGCCAGTTGCAGCTGCAGCAGCAGCGAGCAGCAGCTGGCAGCTGCCAGCTGCAGTTGCTGCTGCTCGCTGCTCGTAGCGAGCGAGCAGCGAGCAGTAGCCCGCTGCTGCCAGCGAGCAGCAGCTCCCTGCTTCCAGGCGAGCAGCAGCCCGCTGCTTGCAGCAGACAGCGGGCTGCTGCCCGCTGTGACAAAGAAAAAAAAAAACAGAAAAGGGCAACAAAAAAATCCCCCACCCCCGCAGTTCGTTGTAGCAGCCCACAGCTGCAGCGAGCAACTGTTGTAGCATGCAGCAGCTGCAGCAGTACGTAGCAGCAGCAGCGAGTTGCAGCAGCCACAGTAGCTGCTGCAGCTCCCAGCAACAGCAACTGCAACTGCAACTGCACTAGCAACAGCAATAGCAGCAGCAGCTGCAGCAACCGCAGCAGCAGCAGCAGTAGCAAACAGCAGCAGCAGCAGCAACAGCAGCAGGAGCAGCAGCAACAGCAGCAGCAGCTGCAGCAGCAGCAGCTACAGCAGCAGCAGCAGCAGCAGTAGCAACAGCATCAGTAGCAAGCAGCAGCAGCAGCGGCGGCAGCAGCAGCAGCAGCGGCCGCAGTAGCATCAGCACCAACAACAGCAGCGGCGGCCCCAACATCCGCCGCTGCTGACGTCAGCACCCCTCTGCTGACGTCATCAACAAAAAAAGAAAGAGGGGGGGAAAAGGGGAAAGGGGGAAGGCCAAAGGGGTGGGTAGAATCCCCATTGCCCCAACCTCCTGCTGACATCAGCAACACAAAGACAAAAAAAGGAGAAAAAAAACAAGAGACACCCAGTCATGGCTGGTAGTCCCGGCGAGGAGGGGTCCTCCTATGGTGGGGGGACCCCTACCCCTCCTTTCTTGTAGCGATTGCTGCAGCAGGAGCAGCAGCAGCAGCACCCGCCGCCGCTGTAGCAGCAGCAGCCGCCGCCGCCGTAGCAGCAGCAGCTGCCGCTGCCGCAGCAGTAGGAGCAGCCGCCGCCGCCACGGCAACAGCAGCTGCCGCCGCCGCACCAGTAGCAGCCGAATCAGCAGTAACAGCAGCCGCCGCCGCCTCAGCAGCAGCAGCCACCGTCGTTGCAGCAGCAGCAGCCGCCGCATCTACAGTAGCAGCCACCGCCGCTACAGCAGCAGCAGCCGCCGCCAATACAGCAGCAGCCACCGCAGCTGCAGCAGCAGCAGCCGTCGCCCCCACAGCAGCAGCAGCAGCAGCCCACTGGTAACGTTGGCGGCAACCCTGACCCACTTGCTGCTCTTCAGCAACAACTCGCCGCCTTGACGCAGCAGCTTGCAACGCTACAGCCTGTCACCTCCCAAACCGCCACCAGCGCGCTGCCGTCGTTCATCCCTCCGGGGCACGCTAGCCCCGCTGTGTCCGCCGCCACGTACTACCTAGCACAGCAACAGACTCAGCGCCAACGGCAAACAGTGACCTCCGTCCTTGGCCCCACTCTGGGTGCCGGCCGTAGGCAGGACTTTGAGACACCGCCGCCGCCGCTTCAGGCCGGCGAGCAGTTCCGGAGCTGGGAGCTCAGCTTCCGGATCTGGACGCAGGGTGAGGGTCAGTGGGCCTACTACACCCTCCCTTACGACTCCACCCAGGCCGATCAGCTATATGACGCTGGTCGCGCCGTCCGCGCCCTTGTACCAGTCGCCCCCCCCAGCTGCCCGCCTTGCCCTGGTGCCCTTCCTCGGCGACTTCACCGCTGGCGACATCCCAGACCCTGCAGCTGCATGGCACGTCCTCACCAGACCCCATCGCCTGTCCAGCGATGCTGAGATCAGCCGTCTGCTCCGGGAGTTCAACTCCCTGCACATGGGGGAGACCGAGACGGTCACTGCCTACTGGCAGCGGGCAGAGGACATCCTCCGTCGACTCGGTAAATCTACTCCGTCCCCTCTGTCCACGCTCCTCACCATCAAGTGCGGCGCCACCAGCGCATACGCGGACGTCTTCGTCCACTACCCTCAGGACGTACTTTCCACCATGGAGGCCCAGGGCACTCTCATGCCCTAGGCATATGAGCTCTTCCTCCGCATTGAGGAAGCTTGCCAGGAGTCCCAGCTCCATCGCGCGGAGGCCCTTGCATCCCCTGCCGTCGCTGCCCCTGTCGTTGCCTCCGTGGCCGTTGCCTCCCCCGTCGCAGCTACCCCAACGTCCTCGGGGAAGAAGAAGAAAAACCGGAACAAGAAGGGCAAGGGTCCATCCCAATAGCAGCAGCAGCAGTCATCGACCGGTTCCAGCGGTAGTGGCTCTGTCTGCCACAACTGTGGCCAGCCCGGGCACGGGTGGTACACGTGTCCTCTCCTGACGGACGAGGCCCGCGTCATCGCCACCATGCGACGCCAGCAGGAGCGCCGCCTCGCCTCTGCCGCCGTCGCTGCTGCTGGTTCTGCCTCTCCGACCTCGTCCAGCAGCTCTGCCACTCCGACAGCTCCGCCTGTCCCGCAGACACCCGCGCCGCAGCAGTACTACTCGCAGCAGTACTACCCTCAGCCGTCGGCACCTCCGCTTCCTTCGCCGGCTCAGCCCTCCTACTACCCGGGCTCCGGCGCCATCACTCCGCATTCCGTCTACACTCCTGGGCCGTCATCCCGAGAGCGTCAGCTGGAGCAGTTCATCGCGCTCCAGCTTGGCCTCCCTCGTCCTCCTCCCCAGGGAAGTACGAGTTGCATCACCTCCTGCCCTCCGGCCCATCCGTGCATGACTGAGACTGAGCTGCGGTCGTGTCTAGTTTCCTCGTATGTCTCGTTGTCTCCCGTGATTTCCTCCACCCCACTCCTTGACGACATTGCATGGCTTGACGACTGGCAGTCTCGTTTTGCGCCTCCTTCCACCGCGTCCGCGTCCCTTGCTTGCTGCCATGTGACCGTGAGTGATCTGGCAACCCCTGTCCAGGACCCTGCTGAGACCTGGATCAACGACTCCGGGGCCACGCATCACATGACGGCCTCTCGCGAGGCCTTCAGTATGCTCGGTCCCGTCGGCGATGTCTCCGGTGTCCGGACGGGCTCCGGACAGGTGTTTCCTGTCCGTGGTGTAGGCGTCGTTCGTTTCCGTTGTCCGGCCGGTGACGTCTTTCTGACCGATGTTCTCTTCGTCCCTCGTCTCGAGCTCAGCCTCCTGTCCGTGACTGCCCTTGACCGCATGAGCATGGACGTTGTGCACTCACGTGGTGTTGGCACTGTGTCGTTGCGTCCGTCGGGTCTTGTCCTACTGCACGCCACCGCCTGTGGCAACTTGTGGCACGTTCCCCGCCTCTCCTCCTCCCCTCCCATCTCCTCTCCGTCGGCCGCGACCGGTCATGTGTTTGTTACCAGCACACTTTCTCCTCAGCACACCCGCCTCTTGCACCGCCGCCTTTGCCACGTCCACTCTGCCGCAGTAGAAAGCATGATCCACACTCAGCCGGCCAAGGGCCTTGATCCGGAGACTTTCCCTCTCCCGTGCCCCACTGAGTGCACTGACTGCGCTCAGGGGAAGATGCACCGGTCCACGTACCCCCTATCTTCCTCCCGGGCGTCCGCCCCCCTTGACCTTGTCCACTCGGACGTCATGGGCCCTCTCCCCACCGAGTCCGTCGGTGAACATGGCCGCTATGTCCTCACTCTTACGGACGACTACTCTCGCTACCGTTGGGTCTTCTGCCTTCAGCAGAAGAGCGATGGCGCCCGAACCATTCAGGACTGGCTTGTCCTTGCGGAGCGCGAGTGTGGCCGCCCCCTCCGCCGCTTTCGCTCCGATCGCGGTAGGAGTACCTGGGTGAGGCCACGACCTTTCTCGCCTCCCGCGGTATCCACCATGAGACTTATGCGCCCTACACACCCGCCCAGAATGGCGTCTCCGAGCGGTGGAACCGTACCATGGCCGACGCCGTCCGCACCATGCGGGTCGAGTCCGGTCTCTTCGATGGCTTCTATTTTGAAGCCATGGCCTACATGACCTGGGTCTAGAACCGGGTTCCCCACGCTCCCCTTCCCCGGCAGGCCACACCCTATCAGCACTGGTGCGGTCGGCGTGCTGACCTCCGCCCGGCTCGCGTCTGGGGCTGCGTGGCCGTTGTGTGGCTGCCC
>SZWC01033427.1:8893-19623 GCA_023375785.1 Penium margaritaceum | reverse complement strand
CCTTGCTGGCTGTGGCCGCGGCACGCAACATGGAAATCCACCAGATGGACGTCAAGACCGCCTTCCTCTATGGGAAGCTTGACAAGGAGATACTAATGGAGGTACCCGAGGGTGTCAAGGCAAAACCCAGGCAGGTGTGTTGCCTCATCAAGGCGCTCTACGGGCTGAAATAGGCCCCAAGAATCTGGTACAAGGAGATGGACAGCTTCATGGCTGGCCTTGGCTTCTCGCACTGCCACAACGACCCCAGTGTGTATGTGCGTGCGGATGACCAGGGACTGTTGCTGGTAGCACTGTACGTGGATGACATGATTCTGGCCTCCACCTCCATGAAGGCCCTCGAGGCCCTCAAGGAGAATGTGCATGGGCGGTTTCAGATGAAGGACATGGGCGAGCTCGAGTACTACTTGGGCATCGCCATACATCGCAACCGAGCTGCAGGCACCATCGAGCTCAACCAGACGAAGTACATCTCAGAGGTGCTTCGGCGCTATGGCATGGAAGACGCCAAACCCCTCAGCACCCCTCTCCCCACGAAGTGCAATCTCACCTCCGCCCACTCCCCCAGCACGGAAGCCGAGCGCCGCGAAATGCAGGATGTGCCGTACCAGTCTGCGGTGGGTAGCATCATGTATGCCATGGTTGGCACGCGGCCGGACATCTCCTTTGCTGTGGGGCTAGTCAGTCGGTTCGTGGCCAACCCTGGGCCACTCCATCGGCAGGCCGTGAAACGCATTTTGCGCTATCTCAACAAGACACGGCACATGGGGCTGCAGTACGGCGGCCTTCAAGGAACAGACCCTTTGCACCTCAAGTGCTACACCGACGCAGATTTTGGAGGCAACGTGGATGATAGGAAGTCCACCTCGGGCTTTGTGTGCCTTGTGAACGGCGGNTCGGTTCGTGGCCAACCCTGGGCCACTCCACTGGCAGGCCGTGAAGCGCATTTTGCGCTATCTCAACAAGACACGGCACATGGGGCTGCAGTACGGCGGCCTTCAAGGAACAGACCCTTTGCACCTCAAGTGCTACACCGACGCAGATTTTGGAGGCAACGTGGATGATAGGAAGTCCACCTCGGATTTTGTGTGCCTTGTGAACGGCGGCGCTGTGTCGTGGGCCAGCCGCAAGCAGGACTGTGTCTCCATCTCAACCGCAGAAGCTGAGTACGTGGCGCTGTCTGAGGTGTGCAAGGAGACACAGTGGCTACGCAGCTTGCTCGCTGAGATACACGCACCACAGAAGGAGGCCACGGTCGTCCACGTCGACAACCAGAGCGCGATGGACATCGCGTTCAAGGACACCCTCTCCAGGCGGACCAAGCACATCGACATCCGCTATCACTACACGCGCAACCTCGTCGCCAAGGGAGTGGTAGATCTGCAGTACATCACGACCAAACAGATGCTCGCGGACTTCTTGACGAAGCCGCTGGACAGTGACCCGCACATGGCAGGGGCATGGGGCATCGGGATGGTGAGCGCAGCAAACAAGGGCTGAACGGGCGGCCTACTTCATAGGTGGCCGATATCGCTAGGCCCATGGTCACAGCAGGAATCTAGCCGCAGATGGACGCAGGTGCAAGGGAGAGTTTGTTATGTTCTGTGTATGCCCCTGGTCCAATCAGCGGAAGATTTAGACTGGGTATGCACTGCGCTTGTAGCGCAAGTCCCCCAGCGACATGCAAGAGAGGCTGAGAGAGACAAGGCATGCACTGCTCACCCTTGCGGAGTAAGTCTCCTTGGTCTACTCTTGGTAGTCTACCTGGTGCATGCTCCTTAGGACAACTTCCTACAGCCTAGTGGGTGAAGGCGCCATCTCACAACCGAGAGGTCCGGGGTCAAATCCCGCCAGGACCAACTTTTCGTTGTGACTAGAAAGGGCCAAGGAAGCTTCCTAGAAGCCTCTAAGGTCGAAGGTGGATCAAGCGCCACTTGGCGGTCACAGAGGGTGCCATGTCATCAAAGCTGATGACATTGTCTAGGGTGGCCTTGGGGGGAGGCCCCCCCTCCAAGGAGCCACTGGGAGCACTGACCAGAGACTATATAAGGCCTGTCATTTGCATGTGATAATATATCATCTCTTACTCTTGAGACTTGGGAGAAAACTAATCCCTTGTTGGCCACCAAGAAAGAGGGTAAAGAACAAGTGCAAGTGCATACTTTGGTGTGTAGCATTGCCAGTTGGGTGAGAGTTTGGAACACTCTCCGGCCACGGTTGGGACAAGCTAAGTGAACCTTTCAGTGTGGAAACACCACTCCGTGGGTGATCTCTCCCTTGGTTCAAATACCAAAGGCGGTCGGCGGTTTGCCTGTCGGCGCCGTTTACTCTAGACCGTGGCCAAGTTCGGAGTGACACACAGGAGCAAGTTCAAGGAAACTTCCAGATGCCTGCTCCGATCGTCGATCCGTCTTCACCATTGGAAAGATCAGGTGGCAAATTAGTTACGGTCCAAGTTTCAGGCCAATCCAACTGTCGGATTGGGAGATATGAATTTTCGAAGTTTCAGGGGTCATGGACCGTCGATGTCTGGGTGGCCATGGGTGATGGCTCCATGCCTTAGCCTGAGAAAAGAAAAATGCAAGAGGTCCAGGGTCAAGACCTGATGGGAGAAATATTCAAAAAGGTCCTTGGTCTTAGGATTGCCTTGTCAGAGTGTGCTGACTAGGATAAAGGTACCTCTCCTTACTTTTTAGGTGAGATGAGATCCTTGTGTGCTAGCCATGGACACATGGCGATTCTCCATGGGTTTGTGGGTGATGTGACCACTAGGAGTGTGCCATGAGAGCATTCTCTAGCTCTCTAGGTCGTGTGTGACTAGTCAGCCTGATTGTTAGGCTGATTTCCTTCCTTGTGTGAGATTGTAGACTCTAGTGTGTGAGCCTTAGCCTCCATGGCTAGGTGGTGTGGCTTGTGAGAGGGCTGACTTGCCCAAGCTCTAGCTCTATATGTACTCCATCATTTTTAGTGATTCAACAATCATTATTCAGCACAAGTGATTCCCTTTCAGTCCCACATGCTCGTTGCTCCAAGGCTCCCTCTCTCCTCCAGATCCAATATTTGGTATCAGAGTCAGATTCTGCCAGATTAAGTCAGCACAGGCCGTCACTTTGAGAGTGACAGGTTAGGGTCAAACCTTGACCAAATTTGACGATCGACCACGGGATCTTCAAGTTCGCAAGACAAGCTTTCCAACGAGCCCAAGATCGCGAATGTCCAACAGTGGGATTGAGAGTTATGCTCAAAACGAGGTCGGCCAGGGCTACACTCTTCTCTATGAGTAAGACTGTCGCCTTGTGATGACCATAACTCTCTCGTTTCTTTGTCAAATTTAAAAAGTGGCACATGCGAATTGTAGTATTTTTCCTAATCTTTCCATTGGTGCAAAACTATTTGCATTCCATATATTCGTTTGGGAGAAACGCCGTTTACAAGCTGGCTAGTCTGAGTTGGAGTAGGAGCAGAAGCATACCCTGTTTTCAAGAGGGCATATCTTTCAAAATCCCCTGTTGATGACCCTATTTTATGGGTCGATCTGAAAGGTTTTAAGCTGAATTTTCTAGTGGTGGGCTCAGTTTTTCCAAATTCCCAGTCCGCTGGCATCTACATTCCATTTTCTGTCAGACAGATTTCTGGCAGAAGCAGCAGCAGAAGCAGGGGTAGCGCCGCCACCCAAGGGCAGCGTTGAGCATCACCAAAGCTCAAAATGGCAGCAGCAGGCGTGGTAACAACAGCCCAGCCCTTGGAGAGGCTGGAAGGACGCGCCAACTTCACGTTTTGGAAGATCCGTACCCGCCTCCTTTTGGAGGAGAGGGGCTTGTGGGAGGTGGTGAGCGGCGACGAGTGCGCTCCGCCTCCACAGGCAAAAGGCATCACCGCAGCTAAGATGGTGGCGGGGAAGACGCCGCAGAAAGGTGCAGCAGATGCAAGTTCATCTACAACTGCAACGGCGGCGTATGAGGAGTGGAAGAAGAAAGACAGGCAGGCCTAGAGGTTGCTTGTCAACACCATCTCCAACCCGCATCTTCAGTACGTGAGTGACAAGGCTACTGCAAAGGAGGGGTGGGACACGTTGTGCAAGAAGTATGAGAGCAAGGATCCTGCATTCCTCATGCTTTTGGAGGAAAAGATGATGGCGCTGAAAATGCAGGGTGGTGAAGGGATGGAGGGGTACCTGGACAGGGCAAAGGAGCTATCAAAGCAGCTGAGAGCGGCCGGCAACCCTGTGGAAGAGACGCGCTTCATCCTCCTCTTGCTGAGGGGACTCCCAACCAGCGACGACACGGTGCGAGAGACGCTGGAGTGCCAGCCAACTCTCGACCTCGAGTTCATCTGCACACACCTGGTGCAGGTGGAATTGCGTCGCAAAGGGAAAGCGTAATGGCGGCGGCAGTAGTGAAGCAGCTTTTGTAGCCACAAGCTCACGCAACCAGCAGCAGCAGCAGCAGTCTGGGCAACAAAGAGGCAAGAAGAAAGGCAAATGCCACTACTGCCAGAAAGATGGACACTACAAGGAGTGTTTCAAACTCACGAGTGACCAGAAGGAGCAGCAGCAGCAGTAGTAGCAAACGCAGCAGTCTCCACAGTAGCTACAGCAGCAGTCACAGCAGCGTCAGCAACAGCAGCAGCAGCAAAACCAGGCAGGAGTACGCCACTTTGGCAACATGAACGTGGCGAAGGAGGTGCGCGACCGTCTCTTCATGGCAAAGTCTGACATGTCGCAGATGGAGAAGGCGGATCTCGCATGGTACAAGGACTCAGGGTGTACCAAGAGCCTGACGGTCCACAAGGAGTGGTTCACACAGCTGCTGTCCATCCCTCCCCATCCTATTGCAATGGGTGATGATCGGGTGGTGTATGCTGAGGGGATTGGGATTGTGGAGATGTGGTTGGAGACCCCACGTGGTATTGAAGAGGGAGTGTTCCATGGCGTGCTGTATGTACCTGATGCTGCATTCAACCTCCTCTCAGTCTCCACTCTCACAAACACAGGACTGCGCGTCGTCTTTGATGATGACTATGGCTACATCCTCAACAAGGATACAGGAGAGGAGTTGGCCAGGTCGATGAAGGAGGGCGACATGTACCGGCTGCTGGGGGCGACCAAGATCCCACGTGAGCAGAGTCTTGCAGCAGTGGTGCAGGCGACAGATGGCGAGATCTGGCATGCGCGCTACGGCCACATCGGCATGCGCGCCTTGCAGCAGCTTCAAGCAAAGCAGATGGTGCGTGACCTGCCTACCATCTCCAACTTTGAGCAGCAGTTGTGCATCGGCTGTTTGGAGGGGAAGCAGCACCGGGAGGCGTTCTCTGGAGCAAGAGAGCGTGCAAAGGAGGTGCTAGAGCTGGTCCACAAAGACTTGTGTGGGCCGATGCAGACCCAGAGCTTTGGAGGCTCTAGGTATTTTCTGACCTTCATTGATGATTTCAGCCGTTACACTGCTGTGTACTTCCTTCCTTCCAAGGACCAGTGCTTTGACAGGTTCAAGGAGTTCAAGGCCATGGTGGAGAACCAGACTGGCAAGAAGATCAAGGCGCTGCGCAGCGATCGCGGTGGAGAGTACCTGAGCAAGGAGTTTCAGGACTACCTCGCAGCAGCTGGCATCAAGGCGCAGCGTACCGCGCCGTACTCGCCACAACAGAATGGTGTAATAGAATGCGCCAACCGCACCATCGTTGAGTCGGCGCGCTCCATCCTGCACGCGGCGCGGCTGACCTACGACTTCTGGGCCGAAGCCGTGAGCACTGTGGTCTACATCAAGAATCGCAGTCCCACCACGGCGCTGGAGCAGATGACACCGAACGAGGCGTGGTTCGGCAAGAAGCCGAGCGTGGGTCATCTCCGAGCATTTGGCAGCCTGGCGCACATGCACGTGCCCAAGGAGAAGCGGCAGAAATGGGACGCAAATAGTGCGCAGATGCTGATGATTGGCTACGACGTGGCAAGCAAGGCCTATCGCCTCTATGAGAGGGATACAGGCCACGTCATTATCTTCAGGGATGTCGTCTTCAACGAGAGCAACGTCATCGGCACCAACATTGTCTGTGAAGAGGCAGCAGAACCAGCAGCTGACGAGGTAGTGGGAGCAGAAATCCTTCCTGACCCAGATTCTCCCGATCCTTCCTCTACTGTGAGAGTGGGAGAATCACTGTACTCTCCCATGTCTGATGCAGCAGGTACAGCGGCCTCATCAGCAGAAGCAAAGGAGGGAGATGTAGCACCACCAGCAGCAGCAGTTGTGCCAGCAGCACCGCGCCAGCCGCCCGCTAACACTCGAGCACCAGGTCGCAGGTACCCTCTCAGGGTGCGTTACAAGCCTGGTGAGCGCGGCGATTTTTGGATGCTGCAGAAACCAGAACAGATGAACGTCGCAGTTGCAGCAGATTCAGATGAGCCAACGTCATACAAGGAGGCCATGGCTGCACCAGATGCAGCAGATAGGGCGCAAGCTGTGCAGCAGGAGATTCAGTCGCAGTTGGACAATGGCACGTGGGAGCTGAGTGAGCGTCCACCTGGACGCAAGGTGATCAAGTGCAAGTGGGTGTTCAAGAAGAAGCGGGGAGCAGATGGCAACCTGGAAAAGTACAAGGCGAGACTGGTCGCCAAGGGCTACTCGCAGCAGGAGGGCATCGACTACACGGAAAATTTTGCTCCTGTTGCAAAGTTTGCCTTTCTACGTGAGCTCCTCTCTTATGCAGCGGCTGAGGACTTTGAGGTTCACCACATGGATGTCAAGACGACATTCTTGAATGGTGACTTGGAGGAGGAGATCTACATGGAGCAGCCAGAGGGGTTCGTCATGGATGGCCAGGAGCACCTGGTATGCAAGCTGCAGAAGTCGTACATCCTCAAGCAAGCGTCGCGTGCTTGGAACCAGAAGTTGGATGCGGCGCTGTAGTGCATGGGGTTTGAGCGTAGCGAGTGTGACTACAGTGTGTATCACTGGCAGCATGAGCATGAGATCCTCATCATCATTGTCTATGTGGATGACATGCTCCTCCTTTCCAACAGCATGTCTGCACTGCAGGAGTTCAAGGAGGCCATGCAGGAGCGCTTCCACATGTCTGATCTCGGGGAGGCGTCATACTTCCTCGGTATCCAGATCACGCGTGACCGCAAATCACGCTCTCTCTCGCTGCAGCAGAGTCGCTACATCAAGGACGTCCTGTAGCGGTTCGGCATGGCAGAGGCCAAACCCATCGGCACACCGCTAGAGACGCGCCAGTACCTCGTGAGCTTCAGTGGAGAAGCAGAAGCAGCTGAGCGGCAGAAGTACCAGAGCACCGTCGGCAGTCTCATGTACCTGATGGTGGCAACCAGGCCGGACCTCGCACAGGCTGTGAGCGCTGTGAGCCAGCACATGGCTAACCCTCGCTCTGAGCACCAGAAGGTAGTGAAGCGGATCTTCCGCTACCTTGCTGGAACTGCCAACATCGGCATCACCTACAACGGCAACGACAACAGCATCATCGGCTACACAGACGCAGATTGGGCTTCAAACCCTGAGACTCACAAGTCCATCTCTGGACATGTGTTTCTCATGAATGGAGGTGCCATCAGCTGGTGCAGCAAGCGGCAGGTGGTCGTGGCCACCTCAAGCACAAAAGCTGAGTACGTCTCTCTCAGTTTTGGAGCGAAGGAAGCAGTTTGGCTCCAACGTCTCATGGCGGAGATGAGTGGGAGTGCAGCAGTTCCTGTTCCCATGCGCGTCGACAACCAGAGCGCTATTGCACTCGCCAAGAATCCCGAGCACCATGCTCGCACCAAGCACATTGACATCGCCTATCACTTCATCAGGCACATGGTGCAGGAGGGTGCTATCAAGCTGGAGTTCACTCCAACCAGCAAGCAGGTCGCTGATTTCTGCACCAAGCCAGTGACCCGTGAGAAGCAGCAGTTCTGCATGAAGGCATGTGGACTCAGCCCACTCTGACTATGGCAAAGTGGGAGATTGTTGGGAAAGGAGCCATGCGGCTCAATTTCAGGTCCACAGGAGCAAATTCCAGAAAACTTCCAGATGCCTGCTCCGATCGTTGATCGGTCTTCACCATTGCAAAGATCAGGTGGCAAATTATCTACGGTCCAAGTTTCAGGCCAATCCAACGGTCGGATTCGGAGATATGAATTTTCGAAGTTTCGGAGGTCATGGACTGTCGATGTCTGGGTGGCCATGGGTGATGGGTGATGCCGTGCCTTAGCCTGAGAAAAGAAAAAGGCAAGAGGTCCAGGGTCAAGACCTGATGGGAGAAATATCCAAAAAGGTCCTTGGTCTTAGGATTGCCTTGTCAGAGTGTGCTGACTAGGATAAAGGTACCTCTCCTTACTTTTTAGGTGAGGTGAGATCCTTGTGTGCTAGCCATGGACACATGGCGATTCTCCATGGGTTTGTGGGTGATGTGACCACTAGGAGTGTGCCATGAGAGCATTCTCTAGCTCTCTAGGTCAGGTGTGACTGGTCAGCCTGATTGTTAGGCTGATTTCCTCCCTTGTGTGAGATTGTGGACTCTAGGGTGTGAGCCTTAGCCTCCATGGCTAAGTGGTGTGGCTTGTGAGAGGGCTGACTTGCCCAAGCTCTAGCTCTATATGTACTCCATCATTTTTAGTGATTCAACAACCATTCTTCAGCACAAGTGATGCCCTTTCAGTCCCACATGCTCGCTGCTCCAAGGCTCCCTCTCTCCTCCAGATCCAACACAGGCTCAGTTTGAGGTCCACAAGAGCCAGTTCCAGGGAACTTCCAGATGCCTGCTCTGATCGTCGATCTTTCTCTACCATTGGAAAGATCAGGTGACAAATTATCTACAGTCTAAGTTTCAGGCTGATCCAACGATCGGATTGGGATATATGAATTTTTGAAGTTTTTTGGGGTCATGGACCGCTGATGTCTGGGTGGTCATGGGCGATGGCTCCATGCCTTAGCCTGAGAAAAGAAAAAGGCAAGAGGTCCAGGGTCAAGACGTGATGGGAGAAATATCCAAAAAGGTCCTTGATCTTAGGATTGCCTTGTCAGAGTGTGCTGACTAGGATAAAGGTACCTCTCCTTACTTTTTAGGTGACATGAGATCCTTGTGTGCCAGCCATGGATACATGGCAATTCTCCATGGGTTTGTGGGTGATGTGTCCACTTGGAGTGTGCCATGAGGGCATTCTCTAGCTCTCTAGGTCATGTGTGACTAGTCAGCCTGATTGTTGGGCTGATTTCCTCCCTTGTGTGAGATCGTGGACTCTAGTGTGTGAGCTTTAGCCTCCATGGCTAAGTGGTGTGGCTTGTGTTGGGAAAGGAGCCGTCTGGCTCAGTTTCAGGTCCACAGGAGCAAGTTCCAGGAAACTTCCAGATGCCTGCTCCGATCGTCATTCCGTCTTCACCATTCGAAAGATCAGGTGGCAAAATATGTACGGTCCAAGTTTCAGGCTGATCCAACGGTCGGATTGGGAGATATGAATTTTCGAAGTTTCAGGGGTCATGGACCGCCGATGTCTGGGTGGCCATGGGCAATGGCTCCATGCCTTAACCTGAGAAAAGAAAAAGGCAAGAGGTCCAGGGTCAAGACCTGATGGGAGAAATATCCAAAAGGGTCCTTGGTCTTAGGATTGCCTTGTCAGAGTGTACTGACTAGGATAAAGGTACCTCACCTTACTTTTTAGGTGAGGTGAGATCCTTGTGTGCTAGCCATGGACACATGGTGATTCTCCATGAGTTTGTGGGTGATGTGACTACTAGGAGTGTGCCATGAGAGCATTCTCTAGCTCTCTAGGTTGTGTGTGACTGGTCAGCCTGATTGTTGGGCTGATTTCCTCTCTTGTGCGAGATTGTGGACTCTAGTGTGTGAGCCTTAGCCTCCATGGCTAAGTGGTGTGGCGTGTGAGAGGGCTGACTTGCCCAAGCTCTAGCTCTATATGTACTCCATCATTTTGAGTGATTCAACAACCATTCTTCAGCACAACTGATTCCCTTTCAGTCCCACATGCTCGCTGCTCCAAGACTCCCTCTCTCCTCCAGATCCAACATTTGGTATCAGAGCCAGATTCTGCCAGGCCCTCAGTTTGAGAGTGACGGGTTAGGGTCTAACCAATACGAAATTTGATGATCAACCACTGGATCTTCAAGTTCGCAAGACAAGCTTTCCAACGAGCCCAAGAGCGCAAAGATCCAACGGTGGGATTGAGAGTTATGCTCAAAACAAGGTCGGCCAGGGCTACACTCTTCTCTATGAGTAAAACTGTCGCCTTGTGATGACCATAACTCTCTCATTTCTTTGTCAAATTTAAAAATTGGCACATGCTAATTGTAGTATTTTTCCTAAGCTTTCCATTGGTGTAAAAATATTTGCATTCAATATATTCGTTTGGGAGAAACGCGGTTTACAAGCTGGCTGGTCTTAGTTGGAGTAGGAGCAGTAGCATACCCTATTTTCAAGAGGGCATATCTTTCAAAATCCCCTGTTGATGACCCTGTTTTATGCGTCGATTTGAAAGATTTTGAGCTGAATTTTCTAGTGGTGGGCTCAGTTTTTTGAAATTACCAGTCTGCTGGCATGTACAGTCCATTTTCTGTCAGACAGATTTCTGGCAGAAGCAGCAGCAGAAGCAGGGGTAGCGCCGCCACCCAAGGGCAGCGTTGAGCATCACCAAAGCTCAAAATGGCAGCAGCAGGCATGGTAACAGCAGCCCAGCCCTTGGAGAGGCTGGAAGGACGCGCCAACTTCACGTTTTGGAAGATCCGTACCCG
>SZWC01033422.1:0-11714 GCA_023375785.1 Penium margaritaceum | reverse complement strand
CCTCGTCCTCCTATGACCCCTCCTCCTCCTCCTCCCTCTCGTCTCCCTCCTCCCCCTCCTCCTCCTCCCCTTCCCCTTTCTCCACCCCCTCCTCCTGCTTGTACTCCTCCACCTCTTCCTTCTCCTCATCCTCCATCGCATTTGTCACCACCGTTGGTGTCCATCTCACCGACACCATTGCTGTCACCATCGTTGCCGCTGTTTCCGGCTACGCCGCCATCGCCGTCGTTGTCGCTGTCCTAGTCTCAGCCACACTTATGCATGACATCTCTGTCACAATCACCGTCCCCGCTGCCATCGAGGTCGCAGTCAGATTCACTCTCACCGTCTTTGTCATCGGTATTGTCATTGATGTCGTCTTCGCAGTCGCATGCGCAGTAAATTTCCCATGCGCATTTGCAGTCACATGCGCAGTCACAGTTGCCTTCATCATCGTTGTCATCGTCGTCTTTGTCATCGTCATCTTCGGCGTCGTCATCGTCATCATCCTCGTTGTCGTGAATGGGGTCACAGTCCCCGTCGCAGTCATCACAACAGTCACCATCCATGTCCTCATCGCCGTCGCCGTTGTCATCTCCATCGCCCTCGACGTTGTGGCATTCATCTTCAACGTCATCATTCCCGCCGTTGCCATCGCCATCCCAGCTGGACACTCCTCCTCCTTCCCGTCCTCAGCTTCCTCCTCCTCCTTCTCCTCCTCCTCCTCCTAATCTTCCCTTGCCTCCTCCTCCTCCTCCTTCCTCCACGCTATCTCCTCGCTCTCGCCTGCTAATCTTTGCTGCGTCCCGTTTTCCACGTGCCATGTGCACACGCACATGGCATGTGGCCTCGTTTACCCTTTCCTCTTCGCATCCTTCTCCTTGGCTTACAGGCTTTCGTACAGGTGTTGTGGAGCTTGCGGCCTCGCTAGCTCCTTCGCACCCTTTTTGCTAGAACTTGCACACGCCGCCTCCTCACCTCTTGCCGCTAGCCCACAATATCACTCACGGCAGGCGGAGGCAAACATCCTCCAGCCACAATGCTAACACACGACGCTCACCCTGCCGTGTCCATCTTGGTGCTTCTGGTGTGATGTTGAAGTAAATAGTAAAGCTCGTTGGCTGCGCCATGATGGGCCATACCTACTCACGATGGTAGATGCCACTCTCTACGTAGACTTGTGCTATCATGTTTAAGTAGTCACGAACACTGTTCACTTTGTTAGTAGTCAATACGGCAAGGTATTTCACCACTTTGCCCAGGTTGGGGATTTGCCCCAGATCTAATGTCGGCATAAGCCAAACGGCTAGCAGCCATTGGGATGGTTCGCGAGTGCGCCACTCCAAGTAGGATGGTGTGCCCGCACATCTGACTTGCATATGTATGCTCACTTCTCTGTGTCACTTTGCTTCTTGATCTAAAAAAATCTACATTTCTCCTTCTTAACATGACCTAGGCAGATCCCTCACCCGCGCCGCTCCCCCTACATTGATACTTTGCAAAACTACGTACGGTTTTGGTCAAATGTTCATTTATCTTAGCTAGTATCATAGTTGTTTTGCACCGAAGGGTAACTTTTTCACTTGTGGCTTGAAAGACATTGTGGCCTCAATGTTGCATGGATTAGTATTGAGATGGTACAACAATGTCAGAATAATATCCAAGGATCACACGGGATCACCGGGTGCACTCGCCACCTCACTTCTGCTCCCCATCGAACCACGCACCTCCAAGGCCCACATGGTGAAATTGTATTGCTGGATCCAGGTCACCTCCCTCGCCGAACGCATCCCACAGCTCGGGCGGCGAAGCCGACCGAACCTCGTTCGTGCACCTGCAGCCCTCGCCACGTCGCGAGCCAACGGTCACGTTGGCGAGCCCACAAACCGGTCGCACCTGCCGCCGGTAACCGGCCCGCCGACAACCAGTCAACGGCCCACACAACCACGAACCGAGAAGAGAACATCGTGGGCTCCACTACCTTGCAGTCTGCGTGTGCCTCCGTCCAAGCTACGTGCCAAGACTGCAACCTACGGAGCGCACTCGGATCAGATCCAAGAAGCAGTCTGGTGGAGTCGCAAAGCGACTCCACGAAGTTTAGCAGAAGCAGCAGAAGCATGGTGGCTGCGACTACACGCGTTGCATCGTCCACCTTAGCATAGTTTTCCCGAAGCGCTAGCACTAGACTCGTAGCTGCAGGCTTGTACTCAAGTAGCACTAGGCTTTTCATGTATTTTGCCTTCTTTTCATCAATCAGTCGTCTTTCATTGTTCATCGCTTCACACTTTCCCTTCGTTGCGTGCATCCGCCTTACCCTTCGCTTCTGCTCCGTGCTCGGCTTACCTCATTTTCCTGACAAACAATATGAGGAATAGCTATTAGCAATAGAAAAACAAAATTTCCAGATTAGTTCCTCAATAGACAAATCTCACATTGTTCATTATAGGGTTACTACCTCTTGAGTGGATCAATTGAACATGGGAACACATAAGGACTCCATTGGAGGAATTTAATGACTTCACACACATTGCTCTAACACGTAGTAAGTTTAGTGATAACTAAGATGGATAGTAGAAACTATAACTATGTGGCAAATATAGCATGGAAAAATACATATTATGTTTTTGAAATCATGAGTGTTAATGACACCACCTGTGGAAAAATAGTTTTTCAGTTCACTAATGGTCTCAAGGGTAGAATACAACATTGAAATGTAATACTCAAAATCTGTGATGACCTTATGAAAATCATGAGGGTAGTGAAAACTATTTGTTATGTTGTGTACGACACTTTCATGTAAGAATCCAATGATTAGCAGCACCATAGCCACGAATCCCATGGTGACAAAGGGAAGTCTCTTATTAGAGAAATCCATTAGATATGGATTTTATCACCAGGAATCCTAAGGATAAATGGATCTATGTGACATGAAAAAAGCCATTCAGTATTTTGTGCAGCTATAAAAAATACGTCTACAATAGTTGTAAATGGAGAGATTTTGTGGAAAACAATATAAAACCCCATAAAGGGTGTAGGGTAAGAGAAGAATATATAACTCTTGTGAAACCAGAAATTCATTCACCAGTCTATCGGCCAATGTCACAAACAAGGTTTCTTAAGATAACACAAATCGACAATAGTTATGACAATGACCAATTAGTGATGCCTCTACGGCTGAAGCTGATATAATGTCGTAGTACAATCCGGTGAGGACGTTATTAGATGGGTTGCCCTTTCATCATTTTGTCAGTAATGACATATTTTTGAAGCTGGTTTGAAGACGGAAGCCAAGTTGTTTGAAGTTAAAGTTATGAAGAAACTAATTTTCGATAATTGACTGAGAAAACACCTCAATCCTGAAATTATGGAATTGAGAAATGTAATGGTCTGAAGGGCTTGGTGAATAAGCAACCACGAAATGATCTTGTGAAAAAGGTCTTGTACTAGCACAATGCATAAGTGTACATGAACAGGGTTTATACGACCAAAAAACATTTTTCTCTCAATTTGGGAAACAAAATGAATTGATAATTGGACTTAGTGAAGGAAACAGGAATGACATCCATACAAGAATGATAAGACTCAATTGGTTCTTGACATGCAACATGAGTACTTATGGGAAGGGGCTTACTAAATGCTAGTACATATGGACCCCGGTTTAGAGAAGAATAATAATGACACATTATGGAGCACAAAAAGTGGCTCTGCAGAACTATAAGTGACCCAATTCAATGGAAATATGGAGAGAGTATGCACCACAAATAAAGAAATTTTGAATAGTATTTCATGAAAAGTTTCCCCCATGAATTACCTGAATAACATTAAATCCATCATTAGATACATAGTTTTGGGGAACTAGGAGAATGTCAAGGGAAATTTATAAATGAATGATCACGAGTGCACCAAACTGAACCCTTCATTAGAGGAACCCAAGAATTTGTTTTATATGCCCATATATTTTATGTACATTTCAGATCAGAAAAACTTATAATGCCAATGTGGGTGGATGAAACTACAGAAAACAACATCACCATGAAAATGTTTCATTTTCTATGGATTGTAAACACATGTTTTCCCCAAATCTTAGGAGCTCAAACTTTCATCAAAATTGACCTATCAATTGATTAAAAAAACAAGTAAATGACAAGCACTCAAAGAGAACAAAGTTTCTTATCCAAAAAAAGAATATTGAGTGCATGTTCATGAAGGTGTTCTTGGGTTTTGCAGGGATAGCACACGAGGGAACAGCAACCTGCCCTACCGCGGAGCCTTCACTATAGCAAGGAGGTCCTTATTCCTCCAGGATCTTTTTGTGTTTCCAGAAAACTTAGTGAAAGTCAAAATGTGGAATAGAATCTTGTTAAAATTACTAAGTACAAGATCTACCCAAAGAACAGAATCTGATGTCCATGCTCTGACGCATCTCATGGCCCCAAACTAGGGTGCAATGCCTTGCTAGGCCTTCAAGGCCGTCCACGCAAGGGTCTCGGTGCAGCCATCATCTCAAGTGATGGAAGGCCTTCAGGAGGTCAGGGCCACCTCCTCACCAGGTTGGCAGCTAGTGCCAGGCTTACAGGATCATAAGAGGAAAGTCTTGTAGATTCTGGGTGGTCTTGGCAGAGCCACCAAGCTGTGGTAGACTGGCCACTAGCAACTAGGTCGTTCTCCTCCCAGGCTGGAAAGCACAGCTAGGCTTATAGGGGCCTTGGAGGGATCTCCAGTAGTGTCCTCCACCCAAGCTGGCAGGCAGAGCCAGAATTACAGGGGTCTTGGAGGGATCCCCAATAGTGACCTCCACCCAACCTGGCAGGCAAAGCCAGACTTATAGGGGTCTTGGAGGGATCTCCAGAAGTGACCTCCATCTAGGCTGGCAAGTAGAGCCAGGCTTACAGGGGTCTTGGAGGGATCTCAAGCAGTGCCTTGGTCAGAGGTGCTCCAATGCTAAGGCATGGAGCCTTGCTCTTGGACATGAGACATGGTGTAGCCATTGAAGAACAGCTACTGAAGATCAACCACTGAAAATTAAGCACTGAAGATTATTGAGTATGTCGGGGCCGCCGCCTTTTATACTTGCATTCCTGGCAAGTTGACTGCCTTGGTGGTGGTTGGAGAAGATTCCTTTGGTGCACAGTGAAGTTTCGCCATAACCGTGGTTCTTGAATCACAACAGACCACGTGGCTTTGCAAGTGCAAGTCATCACTGCGTCCGTGATCCTCAGATCCTGTGGCTTCTCACGGATCACTGAGATTCGTTGATCACCATAGCTGTAGTACTTGTAGATCAACCGTCCTTCCAGGTGAGCGTGAACCGTTGATGTCTGGAACCCTAGCTTAAGGAAACTTCCTCTGTAAGGAAGCTTCCTCTTAGTAGGCTTCCTCTCCACCTTGGTTGTCTGCTGGCTTAAACCTGAGCCATAGGGAAGCTTCCTTCTTAAGGAAGCTTCATCAGGTTCCACGGTGCAGCTTCTCTGTAAGTTGCTTTTGTCAAAGGCTTTACTGTTGCTCCGTGGATGCTACCACATGATCACATGTGGTCTGTGGATTACCGTGACCGTGAAGGTCACACCAGAGCTCTCCACGTAGGTTGTCCACATGGTAATGACAGAGACACACTGAGTTGTGCGTCCTGATTGTCGGTGCAGGGTGTTCCCCACTTGTCGCCCTCGCACTGCTCCATGCGTCCAGCTGAGTCGGGTGTGGTCCCACCTGACCATCAAGCCTGTGCAGCATTGCACAAGCCTCTAGTCCATGAGGCATGCATTGTCCTCATGTGCATGCTTTCGCACAAGTCTCCTTTCATTCCCTTTGAAGGATTGTTTTACCGGAGAAAGTGTTGGTCGTTAAAGGAAATTCTCTATCGAGTCGCACCCAGAAAATTCACGGAAAAATCTGTAAATTCTTCTTTGAGCCTCTGATTGGAGTTTCGACTACGCCTGGTTAAAGTAGTAGATCAGTGCAGTTATTGCTCACTCCAACAGGTTTGACTCATTTTCCTAACAAAATGGTGATGGCAATAATGAACAGTAATATTTCCATATCTTGATGAGTTTATCTTGCTATACCTAAAAAACGTAATGGTGAAGCACATGTCAAAGGAAAAAAAGGAAAAATCCTCAAAGTCATCCAAATTTGAAGTGGGAAGATCATAAAGGATGATTTGCAACTTGGCTTGCTGTCTAATCGATTTTTTTTGCAACATGATGGGTAGCAGAAGGATGATGATAGAGCAGATAAGATTGGCAAATGTTGTTGATGGGCCTAAACATAGCACCATCATGTATTTCCATATTCTTTGGGGGTCATTCCACTATTAGTAATGATTCATACAAGATCAGGCTGGAGTTTTGAAGTCTTTCTTTGATTCCATTAATTAATCCAACATGTGGATTTGGTATGACAGCAACAAAAAAGCATTGAAATATGTGAAAACCGCAAAGCTCCCTCATTTTACCTTAGAATTACTGGATAAAAATGTGGAATAAATTGGGTTCAAAGGGTTGCATCACGAAATCAAAGTGTTGAATCACAAACTCTGGTCATAACTGCATAGGAGAAAATGTCTCTTATATTAAAAAAAGCACATCCGCCAGAATTGAATGATGCGGTGAAAAAGAAACATATACCTGAAGTTGTGCACACTATCCTTTTACTTGGAACTTTTACAATGTACTTTGCGAACTCACTACCACACATAAAAAACTTCAAGACAGCCAGATTTTAGCCATAGAAGAACTCCATCAATGAATTTTTTAAGGTCCAAGTGAGATTATGATATTGAAAACAAACCTAGAAACACAAAACGGATGCTCTAATTCGACATCTCAATGTTATGGCCTACATGTACACGCTAGTGATTGGTTAAAGCTCGTGCCTTGAGACTATTCAAGAGAAGACAACGCGAACTTGACACAAATGCACCCTTTTGGAGATTTTTGTTTACTGACTAACTTTTCATATCACCAAAAAGATGAGGGAAGAAAAATATTAAAATAATGCCACAACACTGGTCAAATCTTGACATTTTGGTGAGGTTAATATACTTTTGAAACACACAAAAGCAAATTATGGGAAAAGATGCAAGTTGATATTCTAAACTAGAACATGTAATTTGACATGTTGCAATGCCATAAGTTGACATGGACTAGAACCTTGGGGGCATCAAAAGATCATTGGTCAAAAATATCCAACGTCTTTGTAGTGCATTTGGCTTGCACATCAGAAGGGTTGAATGGGATTCTTACTGTTGTCAACTTTTTCTCAAGGATGGCACACTTCATTTTGACAAAAACAAATTGTCACATGAAGGGAAGAAGGTGATTGTTCCCCAACAACCATATTCAACTTAATGATGCTCCGTCATGCATAAAAGATGAGCATGATTGGAGGTTCATGAGAAGGGTTTAGTAGGAGATGATGACTCAATTTTGTAGTCAGATTCATCTATCAAATTTCTTTTTTATGAAATATATAGACCAAATAGAGTGGAAAAAAACGTCTAAAGCAGTGATCCAATCTTTGTGAGAGCCAAAGTCACTGATTTGACATCAATCTATCAATTTCATACAAATGTGTGGCCTTTAAAGCCACACAAAATATCCTTTTGGATGCCACAAGAAATTGTATGTTGGCATAGTTCATGCACCAAATTGGTGTTGGGAATCAAGTAAAATGCATTTTACAACATCTCGGACAATTGAACTCACAAATTTAAAAATGAAAAAGGAAATTTGAAACGAGGATCATTCAAGAATAAGAAGAATATATGTTACCTTTGAGGTACAAAGGCTAGATGGTCTGAACCTAAAGCCTATGAGGTTGAGTTAATCAGAAATGTAATACAAAAAAAAACTTTTATTCACCTAGCTTCATCTACGCAAAATAATGGCTCATAAATTACATTCTATAGTGGACTCAAAGTCAATCGGGACCCACAATCGTGAAGGGATCGGCTTTGGTGTAAAAGCAGATCCCATGTATGAGACGTACCACTGCCACTTTGGATGGAAGTAGCTATTGGTATAGAGTATAGACTGGTTGATGTCCTTGGACATAAACAAAGAGGTAAGATCAGCTCGTACATTTCCTATACTTAAACACATCAGAGAATGTTTATTTGACCCAAGAAAACTTTTCTGACAAAGACTAGAAGATGATGACTATTGGAACACTTGCTAGCCTACGGCTTGTAATGTTTTTGGACGTTACAAAGGTGTAATATTGACATTTTAGCAAACACAAGTCTGTAAATCATGAAAATGAAGATGCTATACATGATGCCGCATGAAGGTTTGAGTTTTGCATTTCTACATCATTCGGCTAGAGGCTTCGTGGCCATTTACAGTGAATCATGGTGTTTTGTTCCAAACGTTTGAGACAAGTTCGACCACCTTGTAAAACGGTTGAAAGATTTCCCGTGAATATATTTTATCTTTTGGTCCTCGTATGTTGATAGAACTGACTGTCATGTTTTAAAAACGTTGGGCTTTCCGCTAGAATTTCTCAAAATAGCCACTCATTGTGTACTATGGCACATGTCGCTCACCTAGAGCACTTGAGACCCCAAATATTCCTCATTCTTGATTCTTAACTTGTCTATTTTCTCTCTCATTTTTCTCTCAACAAAACGATACTTATTCCTTATTTTTTATTGGAAAATTTCCTACTTTTCTTCTCTTCTTTCACGATTTTGAGTGCTTTTTAAGAAGGAAAAAATATTTTAGAAATATTCTTCCATCTTTGGGGATAGTTTTATCTGGTTGTTCAACATTCTTGACCATCATAAACCACAAAAGACATATAGGAAAGAACAAAATATAGAGTGGGTTATTTTTGCATGCCACAAAGATTTTGAAATTTGTTATTGTCCCATTCATTTAGTGAACTAATGTAAATATTTGACCTAATGTTTTCCACTTCAAAATTACTTTCCAACCTATTTGCATTGACAAGAGAAAAAAAGGGAAAAATGTGTCCGCCTTTCTAATGTGGTCCAAAGAAGTGTTGTTACACTCATCATCATTTTGAACATATGCATGAGATTATACAATAGTTCACCACACATGAAGGCAGATGTTCAACAGGACTACGACAGTGACAAAGGTTGAAACAGAGTACTTTTGTTTGTTGTCTATGTGTCCAAGTAGGATAGCAACGTGAAGGTGGAAAATATGAAGTGATATGCGGATGACAGGGAAGACACAGCCTGAAACTTGAGGAAATAGAGAGACTATTATGCATAAGCAAACTGCCCAGAAGGAATCTCTTTCTCTTTTTTCTAATCGTATCATATCTTGTAGATCCCATGATTGTGGAGTACGATTGCGTCCGAACACGCCAGAAGAAGTATTTTGGTGGTCCTTTTTACAGCCGGATGATTGGTTGTAATCTGTATTTGAAATGAACCCTCTTTTTTTACAAGTGATTCGCTTCATTTTGACCACGTGACAATGATCGGACTTCTCCTTTTGCGTTAAGGTTTGCGCTCGATGCACCACAGCTGGTCGAGGTTTGGGCTCTCTAGAAACTTGAGTGTCTGGACACGTTAATCTGAAAAGGGCCACGGCTGGGAATGGGTGAGTGGGAACATGATTGAAGTTCACCGACGATTTCCGCCGACCACCTCCGTGGATGGATTTAGTTAAGCGGATAGGATGTGAGTGACAGACAGTATTTTTTGACATGTTTTACAAAGACAAACGTTGGAAGCATGCAACCAGGCTTTTGAAAGAAGTGACGGGAACGAGATGGTACAAGCTGGATTTGACAAAGTTGTTGAGGCACTTAAATAGAATTTTTCATAGTCGACAGTCAGGTTTAGAGCCGGACGCCGATGGACTCGAGCGACGGGAAAGTGGGTGGGATCGACATCTTTCACCCACTTTCCACGTAGGCAATTTCCGCGCTCCGATGTCGCTGATGTCATCAAGTGGGTGAACTTCGATCATGTTCCCACTCAGACATTCCCAGCCACGGCCAATGTCATGCAAAACGCACCCGAACCAACGGCGGAATTTCGGTCCTGGTTTGAGCGCTTCACGTATCGGTTGCATGTTGTGGTCTGGAACAATGATAGGCAGGCCCACAAATTTGGCAAAATTTCTGGAAATCTTGGTGCATAGTCCAACGAAGCAATAATAACATTTCACACTAATTGCGTCCTTGAAAGGTAGTCAATGCGTCAAGAAAGTGTTTCATTCCGTGCGCGAATGGATCCGCTTGTTGACCATGATGAGGAAGCATGGATTGAAAACACAGTGAAGACATAGTCCACGCGCGCTAACCAAGAAACCTGTACATGCACGCGCGGTAACAGATCCAACATCAAATACGTGCAACAAAACTTCATCGTGGCGAGCAACACTACAGCACATATTTAGATACTTTGTGGGGAAAACCATGATAACAAGGAAGAATAGTAAGTGGAGTAAAACCGAAAAAACAATGCTCGATCGCGATAACCAGACCCGGAATGCATCCATATTGGTAACGCTAAACCAATGTGCTAGATTTGTACTGAATTCAAGTACAAGAAAGTAGGTCCAATCATGAAAAATACACTCGAGGGCGCATTTCCTAATGAATCTACAAACATAAGGGTCTTGAATCCCGATGGATATATAATCCTCTAGAAATGATCTTTCACAAGGAATTCTATACATTTCAGAATGGGTAAAATTTGCAAACTACACATTTCCTCATCATGCCGTGGAAATAATTGAACAATTCAAATTCACTTCCATTTAATTTATTTAACCTGATCAAGTAAAGAACGATATATTAAAAGTTAAAACAAATAAAATGAAGCCTTCAGATATTACAAAAGGATTTAAAGTCCCCTAATCACATCAAATACATATTTAAAACGTAATTTTTAACCCTCATTCGAGTTTTAAACTCATCTACGTACTTATGTGTTCACATATACGTGATAATCATTTGAAATAAAAGTCTATTGAAAATTCCATGTTGATTTAAATTTTTATAACCAATAACATCTTCATCCGCATAAATATTGATATAAATATAAAAATAATAAAATTTATAGTTTTATGCACAAAAAACACAATTAAATTCAAAACTAACATCCATATCCATAATAACTTCCGTATCTACATGTATCCATATACGAGTATCTATTTATGTTTCTATCTATATCTAGCTCTAATTATAGTTTTACACATAAATCTATATCTAGTGTTAAATTGAGTTGTATATCCATATCCATATCCATATCCATATCTATATGTAATTCTATATATATCTTGCTATACATCTACATCTATATCTAAATCTAAATCTATATCTATATATATCTATCAATATGTTTATATCCATATGTTTATCTAGATCTATATGTCTATATATATCTATATTTACATCTATATGTATATCTATATCCTTATCCATATCTATATCTATATGTATATACATCTATATCTATATATATCTACATACATATCTATGTCCATATTTATATCTATATCTATATTTATATATATCTATATCTATATCCATATCTATATCTATATCTGTATCTATATCTATATCTATATCTATATGTATATCTATATCTATATATATCTATTTCTATTTCTATATCTATATCTAAATCTACATCTATATCTATATCTATAACTATATCTATATCTATATCTATATCTATATCTATATCTATATCTATATCTATATCTATATCTATATCTATATCTATATCTATATCTATATCTATATCTATA
>SZWC01033417.1:7014-19633 GCA_023375785.1 Penium margaritaceum | reverse complement strand
TTCCTCTGGTCGTGCACCTTCTTTAAAGGTTATCGCGTGGTGATCCATGAAACAAATGACAAAATTACCCATGCGTAAGTATTAGGTACTCGTGTACGTAGGTCACAAATAGAATGTCATTTATTTTTGTAATATATAATTACTTGCTATATGCCCCTTGAGGCATGTCTTCGTCACACAAAAAATCCGTTGCTTATCTTCATTCAAAATCAGAAAGCATGGCAGAGGAAGATGTACAATCTGTTAACTTGTCATGTATTGTTCTAATTTAAGAAATTGGGGCGCTGGATAGTACCCCTGTTGTATCGCGTGGTGTTTTGGAGGTTTCCCGTAGTCCTGTCTAGACGAAGGGCCACGGCCCGTCAAAAACGCGATTTCGTGTGGACGCCTTGAGAACGTGACTCTCGCGGCGTTGCGAATTCGAGCCGCTCCCAGAAAAGGGTCACTACTCGAAAAAAGCGGCTGAACCGCGCGCCGTAAACGCAAAGCCCTCAGAGCGCAAACATAGGTCCTGCGCTACAGTTCGGATTTGAAACAGATTCCAATGGGATAAGATGCGTTTTCAGGGCGAGGGAAGAGAGGCTACCTCAGCACCTAGAAAAGCAAGAGGGCTAAGCCCGAAACAACAAATTGGTATGTATGATCCATTGAGATCTGAAATTTGCTCACCGGTAAATGAAAAACCCCTTTGGGCAGATGGAGATTTCACTTTTCCATTAGTAAATGTCAAAGATCAAAATAAAGGGAAGGTTTACCCATTTTTCAAATAACAGACATTAATGAAGCTAGATAAACTATTCTTCTTAAAAGTTCAATATTGAAATGAGTTTTGGTGTTTAGTAAACCAAAGATACTGCTATTATTTCCTCTTATGCCAAGTGAATGTAGTTCATCTGATGACGACCCATGTTCCGTTCAATCGTATAATCTGAGGTTCGAAGGTAAATTCAAATGGAATCAAAAGAAATATCAGGTAGTAAATAAATTGATATACCTTCAATCCCTCAACGTAAAAGGAAACAATGATGAATGTTTTGTCTACGGCATGGAGATGGAATAGTCCTCTTTTATCAGTATCCTTTGTGACTCTTCGTTTTCACTCCTCTTTGTGTTCACTCCTCGAGGAATTACTCGCAAGCCTCCAAACACTTTTTCTCCTCACATGGCAACACCCCTTTATCACCACCTACGGGGTCTATTGTTACGCTCAGCAAAACGTAGGTCGTTCAAAGATACGAGGTGCGGGACACAAGACAATTTGCGTGTTTGGGACAAATGGATAATTTGCATTAAGCAGCAAGTGTACTCCAATGACAAGTGTTGGGTGTTTCAAGCACATATATACAATACCGAAAATGAGAATGAGGCAAAAATCGGGTCATCGGCGTTCGAGCGAAGCGACGCATGCGAGGTCCCACCGTGAGTGGTGGATTCGAGAAGCTCCGCCGAGAAGTCGGGGGGGCTTCGAAAATATCCTGATTCTTCTTTTTAAAAGTCGAGCGTCGTCGAAAATTCAACTGAAGGATATCGAAATATCTTCGGCACTTCTGTCGACCATTCTAGAAAGTTGTCGAAGTTGTCATAAACGTTTGGATTTGAACACTGGAGGTCGGGTAGTTGGCCAAATGCCCTCGGCCAAACGGTGGAAAATCCTGAAGTCGATGCGCGTCTTCGTTTTTCCACGGAGTCAATGTCCAAGGAAATCTTCAATCAAGTACTTTTTCCCCCGTCCACTTGTACCGGTGGTGGAGGTGGGACATCTCGGCCGGAGAAATGCGTACTAAGGTCCCGGTAGTTCTTGAGCTTGATGATGTGGAAGACAGGGTGGATCGCCATGTTGTCAGGGAGTCAAAGTTGAGCGACAACTGTGGTTTGCTTTCGCTCGATCTCAAATGGTCCCAAGCATCGGGGTTTGAGTTTCGCGAAGTCCTGTCCTCAAAGTCTGATATTCGCCGAGCTGAGAAGGACGCATTTGCCAAAGCTGAACACGTCATTGGTGCGATGTCGGTCGGCTCCCTGCTTCATAGTCGCTTCTGTCTTCGCAAGGGTCTGCCGTGTTTCCTCCCAGACGATTCCGAAATCCTAGCGGTGGATGTCAACTGCGAGAATGTTACTCTGGCTCTGCAATCCTGTCGGTGTGGCGGAAAGCTTGCTCTACACCACCTTAAGAGGGATTTTATATGTTGCAGTGGAAGTGGCGGAGTTTTATGCGAGTTCGACGGTCAGCAGTTTTGCTGCCTAATGAATATCGTGTGTCTTGCATAAAGTTCGAAGAAGTTGTTTGCGCATTTTGTTGGTTTGCTCGATTTGTCCGTCGGTCTGAGCATGGAATGCCATTGATAGTTGGATCCGACTGCCGTAGCGTGTCATCAACTCTTGCCAAAAATGACTCGTGGAACGGCCAACGCTGTCTCTAATGATGGTATGTGGCACTCAGTGTAGACGGACGATTTGATTTAGAAACAACCGGGCTGTTCTTTCTACCATGACGGTGGTCGTTGTCGAGATGAAGTGTGACATTTTGCAAAATCTGTCAACCACGACACAGATGGCTTCATAACCCCTCGGGAGTGGCGGAGAGTCTCGTCACAAAGTCCATGCTGATGTTGGCCCACGATTTCGTCACAACAAGTGGGGGTTGGAGTAGACCAGGTGGCCGCGTGCGACGAGATTATTGTCTCTGACAGGTGTCGCATGATTTGCAAAAGGCCGTCACGCCGGTCTGCATCTTGTCCCACCAGTAGTATTTTGCCAACTTTTTAGCATTTTATCCTCGCCGAAGTGCCCACCTGGACCAATGTCATGGCACTCCTCCAATAGTACTTGTCGTCATTCCTCGTTGGAGGAATGACGACTTGGCATGTGCATTGCCGCCGCCAGTAGGGATTGTCGAACCAACCTTGGTTTTGTCTTCCTTGCCGAACTCCTTGTCACCCTTCGCGAATAGCGTCACAAGGCACGGGTCTCGTTCGACGAGCAACATACTGATCTCAGCCATAAGGTTCGGTCGTCGACTTAGAGCATCCGCCGGATATGTTTGTCCAGGCCGGTACTTGATGTTGTAGTCAAAGTTGGACTCAAGGAACTCCATCCATCGAGTTTGTCGACGGCTCAGATTGGGCTGGGTCTTGAGATATGCACGCGTACATGAATGCAAGAATTTACTTTTTTTGTGCACCGCATAGTTGATTTCCGGCCCGCATAGTTTTCTTGACATGTACGCGACTGGTTTTTCTCCACAACTGTTGTCTTGGAGAACGGCTCCGTTGGCTTGATCGGATGCGTCGGTTGACATGATGTAGTCCACCGCTGGGTCTGCCAATCATAAGGCTGGCACTGAGGTCACAGCGTTCCACAAAGAGTTAAACACTTCTTGTTTCTTGTCCTCCCAATTCCACTCGATAGTTTTTCGGGTGAGATCGGAGAGAGGTGCTGACATCCAGGTGAAATCCTTGACGAATCGATGGTAGTAGTTGCAGAAACCCAAAGATACTTAGACGTCCCGAACAAATTAGGGCGTTGGCCAATCAGTAACCGCCTCAACCTTTTCCGGGTCCGCCGCCGATGAAGTGGCCCAGAAACTCGATCGAACAGTGACCAAAGTCACACTTTGAGAGTTTACTAAAACATTTCTCTCTTTGTAAAACCTCAATAACTTTTTGGAGATGTCAATTGTGCTCCTCGGGGATGGGGCTCTACACCAGGACGTCGTTCAGATACACGACGACAAAGTCGTCAAGGTACGGGCAAAGCTGTTGTTTGTCGCCACCATGAATTTCACAAGGACGTTTGTGAGTCTGAACAGCGTAACCGTGAACTGGAAGTACCCGTATCTGGTGTAGAATGCTGTCTTCTTGATGTCCTCATCAGATACGCGGATCTGATGATAGCCACTACGTAGGTTGATTTTGCTAATAATTTGGGCCCCACGGAGTTGGTTGAAAGGTTCATTTGCTCGTGGGAGGGGGTAACGGTTCTTGATGATGATGTTGTTCATCGCTCGGTCGTCCACGCGCATGTTCATCTCTCCTGTTTTATTCTTCACGAAAACGTGTAGGATGACGTGGAGGGTCGAATAAACCCCTGCCCAAGCATCTTAAGGTCGGTCAGCTTGTAATCGTTCATCCGATAAAACCCTTTCACCATCGTTCTGCTGTCCGGCTTCAGGTTTATCTGATGGTCAATGTTGCATTGCTCTGGTAACTCTCGGGATAGTTCGTCGGGAAAAACTCCTTCGAACTCCTCGATGAGCTCCACAAACTCTGCCGGTACTGCTGCGAACTTCTTAGGTGTCAATACTATTGGTGTTGCTTCAGCAGCTGCGATATCTTCCGCTGCCCCTGCTTCCATGTGGACTAGCCACGCTTAGGCTCCACATTTTAGGTATCACTTGGTCACGTCCAGAGATAACGGCTGGCATTTTGTGTCTGTCGCAATTTCCTCTGCTGCTTCCACCTCTACTGCTTCCCGTAATTGTCGTTGCGTTGTGGGTCGCTCGACCAGAGGCAGGTGTCGTTTTCTTCCATTAATGCTTAAGTAGACACTTCGCTGCTCCAATTAACCTGTGAATTCTGCTGGTATAGGAAATCTCACCCGAAGATGTTTTGTGGTCGCTAATTGGACAAGTCCTCCAGACCGTTACATGATACAGATCTCCGATTTACAACCACAATGGTTTGCAAACTTGACGGATCTGAATCATCCGTCGACCGTTTTTCCTTCGAAAACTCTCGGCTGGTCTGCAAACCCTGCTCGTGAACCATGTTTTTGCTGAAAAAATTGTGAGAAGAGCCCTCCATCAAATAGTGCCTGTACTGTTCTACAACTTTTATAACCCCTTGGTTGCATTTGTAGTAGTATCGCCGGTTGGTGTCCTCATACCCCTCGTCCAATTTTGCGATCTCAGGAACCCTCATTTGCAGCGATGTGAGCCGCTCAGATGGCCGATCGGTCGATGCAGATTTTTCTGACCGGACAAGAGCCTCGCTTTTTACTCCTGCCCTTTGCCATTTCTCGAATCCTCACTGTTTTTCTGTGACTCCCACCCTTTTTGGCTTTTTGTTACCGCTTGCGACAGTCAAGAGAAAGACGACTAGGCGTCTCTCTGCGAGATACGACTAGGCTTTCTGCAAGTCCTGTAGAGCCGTTGATTTTGTTGATCGACGGCGGCAATCTCCATTGGAGATGAGGTCTCTGCCGTTTGCGACTTTCCTCCGCCACGATAAGGATTGTGGCTTTGGGTTCGCCAGCTGTTGGATTCCTGTATCCGAGCGTTCTAATCAGTGCTGTCGATGTGGTCGTCGGCTGTGATCATTCACAGAAGGTCGTCTTGGGTACAGAAAATGGTGATTGCTAGCCACATGTCTTCCTTGAGGCCGTTATTGTAATAGAAAAAGAGTTCATTGAGGGCGAGGTCACTGCCGGTGATGATTTCGCGAAAACGCNTAATCAGTGCTGTCGATGTGGTCGTCGGCTGTGATCATTCACAGAAGGTCGTCTTGGGTACAGAAAATGGTGATTGCTAGCCGCATGTCTTCCTTGAGGCCGTTATTGTAATAGAAAAAGAGTTCATTGAGGGCGAGGTCACTGCCGGTGATGATTTCGCGAAAACGCCGGGTGTACTTCGCCACGCTGGAATGCTGACACAGGCTTTGGAGTCTGTACTGTGCGTCACACTTCTTGTTCAGCTTTCTAAAGCAAGCGAGTGTAGTGCGTGCAAAGTTGCTCCATGTTTCTAGTGACATGAGGGATTCGTGCCACGTCTGATTGATTTACTCAAGAGATAGTACGCCTGCGGTCGACAATTTGAGAGTGGTCGCGAGGGCCGTTCATGCAGCTCCGTTGGTCTCGTGCTACCGTTGGATGGTTTTTAGATCAGACCTTAAAATCAAAGCTGTGCCATGCAAACAGCGAGGCCACGAGGTCAATTTTCTTTTTGTCGTTGTTGACCCCAGCAGTTGTGAAGTACCTCCAAACTCGTCAGCCACATCCTGACCGTCGATCCCTTGCGGGATCGACGGTCCTGCATATCAGGACCAAAGAAGATGCGGGATCGAAAGTGTAACGAGGTGTCCTTTTTTTCTGGCATACTCGGGGTCTTGTCCGCGTTTTCGGGGCACGTGGACCTTTTTCTGTTTTTTGGAAATACTTCGGGAGGTCCGGCTCGACCCTCGGCTCGCGGCTGACAGGAGCGAGGAGGTGTGAGCAAGCGAGCAACGACGTGAGGAGCACGCCGTCGCCAATGGGGGACTTTGCTCGCCCTTCCTGTGGCCTTCCGAACACGCCATGCAAGGGTGGCTTTCACCCTCTCGGCGAGTAGCGTATCGGTTACGCTACCCGCCGAGGGGTTGTTTTCAGCGGCGAGCCCTCGACAACACGCGCGGTCATCGGCGGCAGCAAAATGGCGGCTACGACCGTACGACGGTCATAGCACATGGGATGGCGTGTACAAGACGGCGACCACATCCACCGCCGCGACCCATCCGTGGCGACCGTGCAAGACGTCAAGCTACCGCGGCGGCTCGCACTGGGCCAAGGCAGACCGTCGATCTGGACGATCGACGGTTGGACGCTTCTCGCACTAAGTATTAGGTACAAGTAGGGCACCGGGTACAAGGTGCAAGTAGCTTGTTGGAGCAAGCTAGGAAAGGAGTACGCCGGGGCTAGGACTAGTTGACCGGTCAGTATAAAAAGCTTGTACTCTGTTCATTGTAATGAACCTTTATTTTTCAGCTTTGGCTTCCAGACTTCTCCAAGTATATCTCTTCGCTGCAACTGTACTCTCCACACACCAAAGCTTAATCTCCAGAGAGCACACACTCTCACATCTAGTATCATAGCCAGAGCCATGAGTTGAACGAAGCGCTGCCAGGGCTCGCCAAACTCAAGGAGAGAAGGCACAGACTACGCCGGACAACGTCGAGGCTCAGCGAGAGGGAGATTGCTGGACCAGACTTTGAAGCCAACGCACGAGCCAGCCTCTAGTGATATTTCTATGTTTCTAGAGCGTCCACATGGCCTACCGTGTGCGCGCGAGAGACAACGGGTGACTCCCACGCACTTTGAAGACGTCAGATTTTCATCCCGGACTACCAAATTTCTGCCGATTTTTTTTTATTGTTGCCAAAACGCTGCCAATTTTTCAGAGGAATTCCTACGGCGAAAAATCATCTAGAGCCATGGAGCAGGCCCTACAGCAGATCAAAGAGCAGCTGGGAGCCCTCAAGCTAGAGAATGAGCGCCTCAATTGGCACATGGCTGACCTGCGGGACGGGACTGACGCTGGATAGGTTCGGGCGGCCCGGTCAAGGAGTCCCCCAAGACCAAAGCCAAAGGCTCCAGAACCGTTCAATCCCTCAGTCAAGGGAGCGAGCGTGCGAACCTGGTTGTTCGCGGTGAACAGGTACATTGGGACTCTGGGTCACCCTCCAGAGGACGATGCTGTGCGTGTGTCATTCACAATGACACTGCTACGCGGAGCAGCATTGGAGTGGTGGAGGTAGCTAAATATGCTAACCACTCGATGTGGAGGTGGGAATGCAGCTCTGCAACATGCCGTGTTGTGGCAGCCAGGTGCGGGGCAAGCTGAAGCGCGTGTGCCGACGACATGGGAGCAGTTTCAGCAAGCNAAATTCAGCGCACGATGGCATTGAGTGGAATCACGGAGTTCTGGGCAATGGTGGCCACTAGTGAGCGTGTTGACGCGCTACGCTACCATTGAGGGGGTTTCTGTGATAAGCAGGAGAGTTTTCTACGTCGAGCACACCACCAACAAGCTGACCCCATGGAGATCGACATAGTGCAAGGAGGCCAGCAGGAGAGCAAGCCGCATGGTGGAAATTGTTGGATCTACGGAAAGCCTGGACGTCACAAGAAGGAATGCAAGAAGAAGCAGAAGGGAAACCGCAACTAGGAGTGAGTGGCGGACAGCCAACTGCAGTGAAATCTTCGTCCGCATCAGCGAACACCAGCCCTGAAAGTCCTTTGACAAATAAGGAGCTGCCGAGTGTGTTATTACGGAGCGAAAAAAAGCAGAGTGTTCTGGGAATCCTCCTGAAGCCAAAATTTTATCGGCTGGTTCTGCGGACGGCAAGGAGCGCCAGACTCGCCGGCAGATTAAAACATTACTGAATTGTGGCGCGTCGCACTCATTCTTTAGCAACGAGCTCGCAGAAAGATTGAGGCTTGTACGACTATCTGGGAAACCAACTAAGGCCAAGTTGGTGCAAGGGTAGCTGGAGTACGAATTGCCTCTGAAGCCTTTGAGGGTCCGTCTGGGCAAGCTGTCGTGTGAGGTAAACGTTTGCACGTGCTCGATGGATGCCCACGATTCCATTTTGGGACGTGACTGGCTGCACCGGTGGAAATGCTGTGGATTGGGTGTAGAGCCAGGTGAAAGTAAAGAAATACGGAGAACAAATTGTTTTGCCGTTGTGGACAAAGGAGAAGGACTCCAAGGCATGCAAGGTGCTGCAGTTGAGTTACGTACAGCTAAAGTGCTTTCAGCGCAATGGGGACCAAGTGTACCTCGTGTGGGTGCGGTAAACGGTAGCAGCTACAGAGGTGGAAGTGTTGGCAGCAGAGGCAAAGCAACAAGAGGGAGAGCTGCAGAAAGCACCAGCAGAAGAACTGTCGGAAGGCATCAAGAGAGCGTTAGACAGCTACGGTGAAGTGTTTCTTACAGAGCTGCAAAAGGGTTTACCACCGAAGTGGGACATTGACCACAAAATTGATCTGGTTCCGGGAGCAACTCCAATAGTGCGGACTGCTTATCANGGTGAGCTGAAGAAGCAGTTGGAAGAGCTGGCGGAGCAAGGGTTCATCAGGCCGTCGGTGTTCGCTACGCTCCACCGGTCCTCTTTGTGAAGAAGAAGACAGGGGATTTGTGAATGTGCTTGGACTATCGCGCACTGAACAGCGTAATGATCAAGAGCCGTTACCCACTGTCAAGGGTCGAGGAGTTGTTAGACCAACTGTGGGGAGCGCAGTTCTTCAACAAGATTGACATACGCTCAGGGTACCATCATATCCGGATTGCGGAGGAGGATGTGGAGAAGACAGCGTTTCCGACGCAGTACGACCATTTTGAGTACCTTGGTGATGCCGTTTTGCTTGACCAACACTCCTGCAACGTTCATGAGTCTTCTAAACAGGATCTTCCACCCTCATCTGGACCAGTTCGTGGTGGAGTTCCTCGACGACATCCTCATCTACTCTTGGACCTTGGAAGACAATAAGCAATATCTTCGGCAAGTGTTGGACATTCTTCGTAGAGAGAAGTTGTTTGCAAAGCTCTCCAAGTGCGAGTTCAAGAAGAGGGAGGTGGAGTTCCTTGAGCACATCGTGAGCGACAAGGGTCTCCGCATGGATCCGAAGAAGGTGAAAGCAGTGAAACAGTGGCCGATACCAAAGTGCGTGCGTGACATCGAGGTCTTCCTGGGGTTTGTCAACTACTACCTGAACTTTATCTAGGGGTATGCAGAGAAGGGTGCGCTATTGACCCAGCTGCTATGGGAAGGATCACCAGTGTGAATGGGACGTGAAGGAGGAGAAGAGCTTCGAGGAGCTCAAGGCTGCAATGTGTGATGCTCCGGTCCTGAAGCATCCGGATTCATCCAAGGAGTACGTCATGGCGACAGACGCAAGCGACTTTGCCATTGGGGTAGTGCTGATGCAGGATCACGGAAAGGGGCCACAGCCGATTGTGTACGCATCACGCAAGTTGCGAGGTGCGGATGTGAACTACGCAATCCATGAGAAAGAGATGTTAGTTGTGATCCCTGCGTTCAAGCACTGGAGGTGCTACCTCAAGTCGCGGCGTTGCATGGTCTTCACGAACCATTACGCCGTGAAGTACTTGAAGACGCAGCTGAACCTCATTCACCGACAAAATGGCACGATGGAGTTTTTGGAAGGACTATAAGATCCAGTACAAGCCTGGGACGGAGAACCCAGAAGATCCTTTGTCAAGGAGGCCGTACTTGAGCCTCAACGCCATCTCAGTGCTGATGGGATCTCCAGTCATGCATAGTCTATTCAAGCACCGCTATGGCATGGACGGTGAATTCACAGGTGGTAAGTTGAAGGACGCCACGTGGGATGAAGTGTACTGGCAAAGGACGCAAGAGCAGAGGATTGTTGTGCCAGACTATGTACCATTGAAGTAGTTATTACTGGAGGAGGCGCATGACACCCACTACTCGGGTCACTTCGGCTTTGACAAGACGCTCAAAGCCTTGGCACGCCAATACTGGTGGTCGTCAATGGCAACTGATTACAACAAGTTTGTGAGTGGTTGTGATGTGTGCCAATGCATCAAGGTACAGAGGACCAAGCCACCTGAGGAGCTGCAACCATTACCTGTACCTAAGAGGCCATAGACAGACATCTCGCTCGACTTCATTGGCGGGTTGCCTGTGACGTAACTGGACAGCAATACAGTGTTGGTGGTGGTGGACCGTTCTCCAAGATGGCACACTTCATCGCATGTCCTGAGAGCATCACAGCTGCTGGGACAGCTCAACTCCTCCTTACTCATGTCATCAAGCTACATGGAGTGCCATAGTCGGTGGTCTCGGATCGCGATCCACATTTTACTTTGTGATTCTCGAGGGATCTCATGGGGAAGTTGAACACGCGGGTGCAACTGACCACGGCAGACCACCCACAGAGCGCACAAACCAGACTTTGGAGCAACTGTTAAGGAGCATGGTCCCATTGGATGGAGAGGGCTGGGAGGACAAGCTCGGAGTGGCCCATTAGCTCGAGATGTCAAGCTAACGCGGCGGCTCGCACTGTGCCAATGTAGACCATCGATCTGGACGATTGACGGTTGGACGTTTCTCGCACTAAGAATTAGGTGCAAGTAGGACACCGGGTACAAGGTGCAAGTAGCTTGTTGGAGCAAGCTAGGAAAGGAGTAGACCAGGGCTAGGACTAGTGGAGCGAACAGTATAAATAGCTTGTACTCTGTTCATTATATTTAACCTGTGTTTTCCTGCTCTGGCTTCCAGACTTCTTCAAGTCTAGCATTCCGCTGTGACTGTGCTCTCCACACACTAAAGCCGAATCTCCAAAGAGTACACACTCTCACAAAAGGGCTCTGGGAGTGTCGGTCGAATCTGGGGTTCACTCATGAGTTGCAATTTTCTCTTGGTGAGCACAGATTCACGCGAACGAGAAACTCAAAGCTCCTCTATTGCCGTATTTGGTTGTTATAGTATATGGGTTTTGAGGCTCTTGAGGTAGCAGCAATGCGTAGCAGTAGCAGCGCGCAACAGGAGCAACGCGCAGGAGCGCTGTGCAGCAGCAGCAGGTGGCGGCGAGTAGCAACAGCATTGAGCTGCAACAACAGAAGTAGCAGCAGCAGTGCAACCGAGCAGCAACGCAGCAGCAGCACCCGGCAGTAGCAACGCGCAACAACTGTAGTGCATAGGAGCAGTAGCAACAGTATGCAAGTGTGCAGCACAGCAGTAGCTTACAGCCACTGCCACAGCTGCGCAAACAGCTGCGCGGCTACTGCCGAGGTGCTGGCGCAACAGCAGAGGCGGCGAGCAGCCGCATGAGCAATGGCGGTAGCAAGCAGTTGCAGCAACAACGGCGGCGACAAGCAGCTGTAAAAGTAGCGATAGCAGGCAGTGGGCGGCAGTGAGCAAAAACAGCATCAATAGCCACAAGAAGCTGCAGTAGTAGCAGCAGCGTGCATCAGGCATAGTGGCAGCAGCAACAGCAGCAGCGACGACACCGGCGAGAAGCTGTTGCACGCGGGCGCAGCTGCTCACACGGGCTGCAACAGCAGCAGTAGCCTGCACAGCAATGGCACCCACAGCAACAGCAGCCACTGTTGCTGCTTGCTCGCCCCGCGAAACTGCGTCGCAGCTTCGTGATTCAAGCAAGTAACGTGAGGCTGCTTTCTCGCAATGAGCCCGTCAAGCGA
This sequence comes from Penium margaritaceum, assembly GCA_023375785.1. Lineage (NCBI taxonomy): Eukaryota > Viridiplantae > Streptophyta > Zygnematophyceae > Desmidiales > Peniaceae > Penium > Penium margaritaceum. Next base: position 7,698 of record SZWC01033417.1, on the reverse strand, counting down.
GCTTGCTCGCGGGGCTCGTTTGAAGCGAGGCTCGAGCCTGCACATCCAAAAAAAGAGAGGGGGAAGGGGGAGAGCACAGGGGGAGGTCCTTAAGGGGACACCCCGGATCAACCCAAATGGGGCACCCGAGGAGGTGACGCTGAAAAATTTAAAAGGAGGAGTAGAAAGAGGACAAGGGGGTCCTTCAGTGAGTAGTTTGAGTAAGAACCCGAGAAGGGGTACCCAACTCGCAACGAGCATTTGGTGAACTACAACAAAAGAAGGAGTTTTGTGTTTGTTTTTGTTTCTTTGTCATTTTATTCTGGCTTGAGGTTACTACCGTCGGCTGACGACGGGAACCGCAGTAGGAGCAGCCGTTGCGAGAGTCGCAACAGCAGTAGTAGCAGCGAAGGTGGCTTGAGGCCACAGCCGCCTGTTGACGACGGCAACCAGTACAACATTAGCGGCACCGAAGGCGACTTGAGGACGCACGTTGCAATAGTTACACCATCGCCACCGGATGCAACATTGTAGCAACACACTACGGCTGAGGTTGTCGTTGTGACTGACGACTTCGCAGCCCGTCCGAGGGACATTGTTGCATTCGTATCCCTCCACGTGGTGCTTTGCACCACCGGGGTCGGGTGTCTGAGATTATTACCTACGCTCAGCTCTCGACATGAGCTGCGCACAGTGGGCGTGGGC
>SZWC01033413.1:0-12613 GCA_023375785.1 Penium margaritaceum | reverse complement strand
AGTTGTGCCAGAGTTGTGCCAGAGTTGTGCCAGAGTTGTGCCAGAGTTGTGCCAGAGTTGTGCCAGAGTTGTGCCAGAGTTGTGCCAGAGTTGTGCCAGAGTTGTGCCAGAGTTGTGCCAGAGTTGTGCCACAGTTTTTCCACAGTTGTGCCAGAGTTCTCCCAGAACTGTACCAGAGTTGTGCCATAGTTGTGCCAAAGTTGTGCCAAAGTTGTGCAAGAGTTATGCCTGGGTTGTCCTAGAGTCATTCGAGACTTTTGCCAGAGTTGTGCCAGAGTTGTGCCAGAGTTGTGCCAGAGTGGTGCCAAAGTTGTGCCCGAGTTGTACCATAGTTGTGCCAGAGGTGTGCCAATGTTAGGCCAGAGCTGTGCCTGAGTTGTACTAGAGTTGTGCCAGAGTTATGCCCGAGTTGTGCCTGAGTTGTGCCGAGATGTGCCAGAGTTGTGCCAGAGTTGTGCCAGAGTTGTGCCAGAGTTGTGCCAGAGTTGTGCCAGAGTTGAGCCAGAGTTGTGCCAGAGTTGTGCCAGAGTTGTGCCAGAGTTGTGCCAGAGTTGTGCCAGAGTTGTGCCAGAGTTGAGCCAGAGTTGTGCCAGAGTTGTGCCATTGTTGTACCAGAGTTGTGCCACAGTTGTACCTGAGTTGTCCCAAAATTGTACCAGAGTTGTGCCAGAGTTGTGCCAATTTTGTGCCAGAGTTGTGCAAGAGTTATGCCAGAGTTTTGCCAAGTTCATTCCAGATTTGTGCCAGAGTTGTGCCAGTTTTGTGCCAGAGTTGTGCCAGAGTTGTGCTAGAGTTGTACCATAGTTGTGCCAAAGTTGTGCGATAGTTGTGCCAGAGTTGTGCGAGAGTTATGCCACAGGCATGCCAGAGTTGTGCCTGAGTTGTGCCGAGTTATACCAAAGTTGTGCCAGAGTTGTTCTAGAGTTGTGCCAGAGTCGTGCCAGAGTTGTGCCAGAGTTGTGCCAGAGTTGTGCCAGAGTTGTGCCAGAGTTGTGCCAGAGTTGTGCCAGAGTTGTGCCAGGGTTGTGCCAGAGTTGTGCCAGAGTTGTGCCACAGTTGTGCCACAGTTTTGCCATAGTTGTCCCAGAATTGTACCAGAATGTGACAGACTTGTGCCAAAGTTGTGCAAGAGTTGTGCAAGAGTTGTGCCAGAGTTGTCCCAAAGTCATTCCACATTTGTGCCAGAGTTGTGCCAGAGTTTCACCAGGTTTGTGCCAGGGTTGTGCCAGAGTTGTGCCAGAGTTGTGCCAGAGTTGTGCCAGAGTTGTGCCAAAGTTGTGCCAGAGTTGTACCAGAGTTGTGCCACAGTTGTGCCAAAGTTGTCCAATAATTGTACCAGAGTTTTGCTTGAGTTGTGCCAAAGTTGTGCCAAAGTTGTGCAAGAGTTATGCCAGGGATATGCCAGAGTCATTCCAGATTCGTGCCAGAGTTGTGCCAGAGTTGTGCCAGAGTTGTGCCAGAGTTGTGCCAGAGTTGTGCCAGAGTTGTGCCAGAGTTGTGCCAGAGTTGTGCCAGAGTTGTGCCAGAGTTGTGCCAGAGTTGTCCCAGAGTTGTGCCAGAGTTGTCCCAGAGTTGTGCCAGAGTTGTCCCAGAGTTGTGCCAGAGTTGTCCCAGAGTTGTGCCAGAGTTGTCCCAGAGTTGTGCCAGAGTTGTCCCAGAGTTGTGCCAGAGTTGTCCCAGAGTTGTGCCAGAGTTGTCCCAGAGTTGTGCCAGAGTTGTCCCAGAGTTGTGCCAGAGTTGTCCCAGAGTTGTGCCAGAGTTGTCCCAGAGTTGTGCCAGAGTTGTCCCAGAGTTGTGCCAGAGTTGTCCCAGAGTTGTGCCAGAGTTGTCCCAGAGTTGTGCCAGAGTTGTCCCAGAGTTGTGCCAGAGTTGTCCCAGAGTTGTGCCAGAGTTGTCCCAGAGTTGTGCCAGAGTTGTCCCAGAGTTGTGCCAGAGTTGTCCCAGAGTTGTGCCAGAGTTGTCCCAGAGTTGTGCCAGAGTTGTCCCAGAGTTGTGCCAGAGTTGTCCCAGAGTTGTGCCAGAGTTGTCCCAGAGTTGTGCCAGAGTTGTCCCAGAGTTGTGCCAGAGTTGTCCCAGAGTTGTGCCAGAGTTGTCCCAGAGTTGTGCCAGAGTTGTCCCAGAGTTGTGCCAGAGTTGTCCCAGAGTTGTGCCAGAGTTGTCCCAGAGTTGTGCCAGAGTTGTCCCAGAGTTGTGCCAGAGTTGTCCCAGAGTTGTGCCAGAGTTGTCCCAGAGTTGTGCCAGAGTTGTCCCAGAGTTGTGCCAGAGTTGTCCCAGAGTTGTGCCAGAGTTGTCCCAGAGTTGTGCCAGAGTTGTCCCAGAGTTGTGCCAGAGTTGTCCCAGAGTTGTGCCAGAGTTGTCCCAGAGTTGTGCCAGAGTTGTCCCAGAGTTGTGCCAGAGTTGTCCCAGAGTTGTGCCAGAGTTGTCCCAGAGTTGTGCCAGAGTTGTCCCAGAGTTGTGCCAGAGTTGTCCCAGAGTTGTGCCAGAGTTGTCCCAGAGTTGTGCCAGAGTTGTCCCAGAGTTGTGCCAGAGTTGTCCCAGAGTTGTGCCAGAGTTGTCCCAGAGTTGTGCCAGAGTTGTCCCAGAGTTGTGCCAGAGTTGTCCCAGAGTTGTGCCAGAGTTGTCCCAGAGTTGTGCCAGAGTTGTCCCAGAGTTGTGCCAGAGTTGTCCCAGAGTTGTGCCAGAGTTGTCCCAGAGTTGTGCCAGAGTTGTCCCAGAGTTGTGCCAGAGTTGTCCCAGAGTTGTGCCAGAGTTGTCCCAGAGTTGTGCCAGAGTTGTCCCAGAGTTGTGCCAGAGTTGTCCCAGAGTTGTGCCAGAGTTGTCCCAGAGTTGTGCCAGAGTTGTCCCAGAGTTGTGCCAGAGTTGTCCCAGAGTTGTGCCAGAGTTGTCCCAGAGTTGTGCCAGAGTTGTCCCAGAGTTGTGCCAGAGTTGTCCCAGAGTTGTGCCAGAGTTGTCCCAGAGTTGTGCCAGAGTTGTCCCAGAGTTGTGCCAGAGTTGTCCCAGAGTTGTGCCAGAGTTGTCCCAGAGTTGTGCCAGAGTTGTCCCAGAGTTGTGCCAGAGTTGTCCCAGAGTTGTGCCAGAGTTGTCCCAGAGTTGTGCCAGAGTTGAGCCAGAGCTGTGCCAGAGTTGTGCCAAATTGTGCCAGAGTTGTGCCAGAGGTGTTCCAGAGTTGTGCCAGAGTTGTGCCAGAGTTGTGCCACAGTTGTATGGAGTTGTGCCAGAGTTGTACCAGAGTTGTGCCACAGTTGTGCCTTAATTGTCCCAGAATTGTACCAGAGTTGTGCCAGAGTTGTGCCAAAGTTGTGCCATTGTTGTGCAAGAGTAATGCCAGAGTTGTGCCAGAGTCATTCCAGATTTGTGCCAGAGTTGTGCCAGAGCTGTGCCAGAGTCGTGCCAGAGTTGTGCCAGAGTTGTGCCATAGTTGTACCATATTTTTGCGAGAGTTGTGCCAGTTTTGTGCAAGAGTTGTGCCATAGTTGTGCCAGAGTTGTACCAGAGTTGTGCCAGAGTCGTGCTAGAGTTGTCCCAGATTTGTGCCAGAGTTGTGCCAGATTTGTCCCAGAGTTGTGCCAGAGTTGTGCCAGAGTTGTGCCAGAGTTGTGCCAGATTTGTGCCAGAGTTGTACCAGGGTTGTGCGAACGTTGTGCCAGAGTTGTGCCAGAGTTGTACCAGAGTTGTGCCACATTTGTGCCAAAATTGTCCCAGAATTGTACCAGACTTGTGCCAGAGTTGTGCCAAAATTGTGCCAGAGTTGTGCCAAATTGTGCCAGAGTTGTGCCAGAGGTGTGCCAGAGGTGTGCCAGAGTTGTGCCAGAGTTCTGCCATAGTTATGCCAGAGTTGTGCCTGAGTTGTGCCGAGTTGTGCCAGAGTTGTGCCAGAGTTATGCCAAAATTGTGCCAGAGTTGGGCCAGAGTTGTGCCAGAGTTTTGCCAGAGTTGTGCCAGAGTTGCGCCAGAGTTGTGCCAGAGTTGTGCCAGATTTGTGCCAGAGTTGTACCAGGGTTGTGCGAACGTTGTGCCAGAGTTGTGCCAGAGTTGTACCAGAGTTGTGCCACATTTGTGCCAAAATTGTCCCAGAATTGTACCAGACTTGTGCCAGAGTTGTGCCAAAATTGTGCCAGAGTTGTGCCAAATTGTGCCAGAGTTGTGCCAGAGGTGTGCCAGAGGTGTGCCAGAGTTGTGCCAGAGTTCTGCCATAGTTATGCCAGAGTTGTGCCTGAGTTGTGCCGAGTTGTGCCAGAGTTGTGCCAGAGTTATGCCAAAATTGTGCCAGAGTTGGGCCAGAGTTGTGCCAGAGTTTTGCCAGAGTTGTGCCAGAGTTGCGCCAGAGTTGTGCCAGAGTTGTGCCAGATTTGTGCCAGAGTTGTACCAGGGTTGTGCGAACGTTGTGCCAGAGTTGTGCCAGAGTTGTACCAGAGTTGTGCCACATTTGTGCCAAAATTGTCCCAGAATTGTACCAGACTTGTGCCAGAGTTGTGCCAAAATTGTGCCAGAGTTGTGCCAAATTGTGCCAGAGTTGTGCCAGAGGTGTGCCAGAGGTGTGCCAGAGTTGTGCCAGAGTTCTGCCATAGTTATGCCAGAGTTGTGCCTGAGTTGTGCCGAGTTGTGCCAGAGTTGTGCCAGAGTTATGCCAAAATTGTGCCAGAGTTGGGCCAGAGTTGTGCCAGAGTTTTGCCAGAGTTGTGCCAGAGTTGCGCCAGAGTTGTGCCAGAGTTGTGCCAGATTTGTGCCAGAGTTGTACCAGGGTTGTGCGAACGTTGTGCCAGAGTTGTGCCAGAGTTGTACCAGAGTTGTGCCACATTTGTGCCAAAATTGTCCCAGAATTGTACCAGACTTGTGCCAGAGTTGTGCCAAAATTGTGCCAGAGTTGTGCCAAATTGTGCCAGAGTTGTGCCAGAGGTGTGCCAGAGGTGTGCCAGAGTTGTGCCAGAGTTCTGCCATAGTTATGCCAGAGTTGTGCCTGAGTTGTGCCGAGTTGTGCCAGAGTTGTGCCAGAGTTATGCCAAAATTGTGCCAGAGTTGGGCCAGAGTTGTGCCAGAGTTTTGCCAGAGTTGTGCCAGAGTTGCGCCAGAGTTGTGCCAGAGTTGTGCCAGATTTGTGCCAGAGTTGTACCAGGGTTGTGCGAACGTTGTGCCAGAGTTGTGCCAGAGTTGTACCAGAGTTGTGCCACATTTGTGCCAAAATTGTCCCAGAATTGTACCAGACTTGTGCCAGAGTTGTGCCAAAATTGTGCCAGAGTTGTGCCAAATTGTGCCAGAGTTGTGCCAGAGGTGTGCCAGAGGTGTGCCAGAGTTGTGCCAGAGTTCTGCCATAGTTATGCCAGAGTTGTGCCTGAGTTGTGCCGAGTTGTGCCAGAGTTGTGCCAGAGTTATGCCAAAATTGTGCCAGAGTTGGGCCAGAGTTGTGCCAGAGTTTTGCCAGAGTTGTGCCAGAGTTGCGCCAGAGTTGTGCCAGAGTTGTGCCAGATTTGTGCCAGAGTTGTACCAGGGTTGTGCGAACGTTGTGCCAGAGTTGTGCCAGAGTTGTACCAGAGTTGTGCCACATTTGTGCCAAAATTGTCCCAGAATTGTACCAGACTTGTGCCAGAGTTGTGCCAAAATTGTGCCAGAGTTGTGCCAAATTGTGCCAGAGTTGTGCCAGAGGTGTGCCAGAGGTGTGCCAGAGTTGTGCCAGAGTTCTGCCATAGTTATGCCAGAGTTGTGCCTGAGTTGTGCCGAGTTGTGCCAGAGTTGTGCCAGAGTTATGCCAAAATTGTGCCAGAGTTGGGCCAGAGTTGTGCCAGAGTTTTGCCAGAGTTGTGCCAGAGTTGCGCCAGAGTTGTGCCAGAGTTGTGCCAGATTTGTGCCAGAGTTGTACCAGGGTTGTGCGAACGTTGTGCCAGAGTTGTGCCAGAGTTGTACCAGAGTTGTGCCACATTTGTGCCAAAATTGTCCCAGAATTGTACCAGACTTGTGCCAGAGTTGTGCCAAAATTGTGCCAGAGTTGTGCCAAATTGTGCCAGAGTTGTGCCAGAGGTGTGCCAGAGGTGTGCCAGAGTTGTGCCAGAGTTCTGCCATAGTTATGCCAGAGTTGTGCCTGAGTTGTGCCGAGTTGTGCCAGAGTTGTGCCAGAGTTATGCCAAAATTGTGCCAGAGTTGGGCCAGAGTTGTGCCAGAGTTTTGCCAGAGTTGTGCCAGAGTTGCGCCAGAGTTGTGCCAGAGTTGTGCCAGATTTGTGCCAGAGTTGTACCAGGGTTGTGCGAACGTTGTGCCAGAGTTGTGCCAGAGTTGTACCAGAGTTGTGCCACATTTGTGCCAAAATTGTCCCAGAATTGTACCAGACTTGTGCCAGAGTTGTGCCAAAATTGTGCCAGAGTTGTGCCAAATTGTGCCAGAGTTGTGCCAGAGGTGTGCCAGAGGTGTGCCAGAGTTGTGCCAGAGTTCTGCCATAGTTATGCCAGAGTTGTGCCTGAGTTGTGCCGAGTTGTGCCAGAGTTGTGCCAGAGTTATGCCAAAATTGTGCCAGAGTTGGGCCAGAGTTGTGCCAGAGTTTTGCCAGAGTTGTGCCAGAGTTGCGCCAGAGTTGTGCCAGAGTTGTGCCAGATTTGTGCCAGAGTTGTACCAGGGTTGTGCGAACGTTGTGCCAGAGTTGTGCCAGAGTTGTACCAGAGTTGTGCCACATTTGTGCCAAAATTGTCCCAGAATTGTACCAGACTTGTGCCAGAGTTGTGCCAAAATTGTGCCAGAGTTGTGCCAAATTGTGCCAGAGTTGTGCCAGAGGTGTGCCAGAGGTGTGCCAGAGTTGTGCCAGAGTTCTGCCATAGTTATGCCAGAGTTGTGCCTGAGTTGTGCCGAGTTGTGCCAGAGTTGTGCCAGAGTTATGCCAAAATTGTGCCAGAGTTGGGCCAGAGTTGTGCCAGAGTTGTGCCACAGTTGTGCCATAGTTGTGCCAGAGTTGTGCCAGAGTTGTGCCAGAGTCGTGCCAGAGTCGTGCCAGAGTTGTGCGAGAGTTGTGCCAGGGTTGTGCCAGAGTTCTGTCAGAGTTGTTCCAGAGTTGTGCTAGAGTTGTGCCAAAGTTGCACTAGAGTTGTGCCAGAGTTGTGCCAGAGTTGTACCATAGTTGTTCCAAAGTTGTTCCAGAGTCGTGCTAGAGTCGTGCCAGATTCGTGCGAGAGTTGTGCCAGAGTTGTGCCAGAGTTGTGCCAAAGTTGTGCCAGAGTTATGCCAGAGTTGTGCCACAGTTGTGCCAGAGTTGTACCAGAGTTCTGCCACAGTTGTGCCAGATTTGTGCCAGAGTTGTGCAAGAGTTATGCCAGAGTTGTGCCACTGTTGTCCCAGAATTGTACCAGAGTTGAGCCAGAGTTGTGCCAAAGTTGTGCCAGAGTTGTGCAAGAGTTATGCCAGAGTTGTGCCAGAGTCATTCCATATTAGTGCCAGAGTCATACCGTAGTTGTTCCAGAGTTGTGCCAGAGTTGTGCAAGAGTTGTGCCAGAGTTGTACCGTAGTTGTGCGAGAGTTGTGCCAGAGTTGTGCCATAGTTGTGCCAGAGTTGTGCCAGATTTGTGCCAGAGCTGTGCCAGAGTTGTGCCAGAGTTGTGCCAGAGTTATGCCAGAGTTGTGCCAGAGTTATGCCAGAGTTGTGCCAGAGTTATGCCAGAGTTGTGCCAGAGTTATGCCAGAGTTGTGCCAGAGTTATGCCAGAGTTGTGCCAGAGTTATGCCAGAGTTGTGCCAGAGTTATGCCAGAGTTGTGCCAGAGTTATGCCAGAGTTGTGCCAGAGTTATGCCAGAGTTGTGCCAGAGTTATGCCAGAGTTGTGCCAGAGTTATGCCAGAGTTGTGCCAGAGTTATGCCAGAGTTGTGCCAGAGTTATGCCAGAGTTGTGCCAGAGTTATGCCAGAGTTGTGCCAGAGTTATGCCAGAGTTGTGCCAGAGTTATGCCAGAGTTGTGCCAGAGTTATGCCAGAGTTGTGCCAGAGTTATGCCAGAGTTGTGCCAGAGTTATGCCAGAGTTGTGCCAGAGTTATGCCAGAGTTGTGCCAGAGTTATGCCAGAGTTGTGCCAGAGTTATGCCAGAGTTGTGCCAGAGTTATGCCAGAGTTGTGCCAGAGTTATGCCAGAGTTGTGCCAGAGTTATGCCAGAGTTGTGCCAGAGTTATGCCAGAGTTGTGCCAGAGTTATGCCAGAGTTGTGCCAGAGTTATGCCAGAGTTGTGCCAGAGTTATGCCAGAGTTGTGCCAGAGTTATGCCAGAGTTGTGCCAGAGTTATGCCAGAGTTGTGCCAGAGTTATGCCAGAGTTGTGCCAGAGTTATGCCAGAGTTGTGCCAGAGTTATGCCAGAGTTGTGCCAGAGTTATGCCAGAGTTGTGCCAGAGTTATGCCAGAGTTGTGCCAGAGTTATGCCAGAGTTGTGCCAGAGTTATGCCAGAGTTGTGCCAGAGTTATGCCAGAGTTGTGCCAGAGTTATGCCAGAGTTGTGCCAGAGTTATGCCAGAGTTGTGCCAGAGTTATGCCAGAGTTGTGCCAGAGTTATGCCAGAGTTGTGCCAGAGTTATGCCAGAGTTGTGCCAGAGTTATGCCAGAGTTGTGCCAGAGTTATGCCAGAGTTGTGCCAGAGTTATGCCAGAGTTGTGCCAGAGTTATGCCAGAGTTGTGCCAGAGTTATGCCAGAGTTGTGCCAGAGTTATGCCAGAGTTGTGCCAGAGTTATGCCAGAGTTGTGCCAGAGTTATGCCAGAGTTGTGCCAGAGTTATGCCAGAGTTGTGCCAGAGTTATGCCAGAGTTGTGCCAGAGTTATGCCAGAGTTGTGCCAGAGTTATGCCAGAGTTGTGCCAGAGTTATGCCAGAGTTGTGCCAGAGTTATGCCAGAGTTGTGCCAGAGTTATGCCAGAGTTGTGCCAGAGTTATGCCAGAGTTGTGCCAGAGTTATGCCAGAGTTGTGCCAGAGTTATGCCAGAGTTGTGCCAGAGTTATGCCAGAGTTGTGCCAGAGTTATGCCAGAGTTGTGCCAGAGTTATGCCAGAGTTGTGCCAGAGTTATGCCAGAGTTGTGCCAGAGTTATGCCAGAGTTGTGCCAGAGTTATGCCAGAGTTGTGCCAGAGTTATGCCAGAGTTGTGCCAGAGTTATGCCAGAGTTGTGCCAGAGTTATGCCAGAGTTGTGCCAGAGTTATGCCAGAGTTGTGCCAGAGTTATGCCAGAGTTGTGCCAGAGTTATGCCAGAGTTGTGCCAGAGTTATGCCAGAGTTGTGCCAGAGTTATGCCAGAGTTGTGCCAGAGTTATGCCAGAGTTGTGCCAGAGTTGTGCCATAGTTGTGCTTGAGATGTACCATAGTTGTGCCAGAGTTGTGCCAGAGTTATGCCAGAGTTGTGCCAGAGTTGTGCCAGAGTTATGCCAAAGTTGTGCCTGAGTTGTGCCAAGTTGTACCAGAGTTGGGCCGGAGTTGGTCTAGAGTTGTGTTAGAGTCGTGCCAGAGTTGTGCCAGAGTTGTGCCAGAGTTGTGCCACAGTTGTGCCAGAGTTGTGCCAGAGTTGTGGCATATCTGTAAAAGAGTTGTGGCGGAGTTGTGCCAGAGTTGTTCCATAGTTGAGCCCGAATTGTGCCAGAGTCATGCCAGAGTCGTGCCAGAGTCGTGCTTGAGTCGTGCCAAAGTTGTGCCAAAGTTGGGCCAGAGTTGTGCCAGAGTTGTGTCAGAACTGTGCCAGGGTTGTGCTAGAGTTGTGCCAGAGTTGTAACAAATTGTACCAGAGGTGTGCCAGAGTTGTGCCTGAGTCGTGCCATAGTTGTGCCAGAGTTGTGACAGTGTTGTGCCCGAGTTGTGCCATGGTTGTTCCAGAGTTGTGCCAGAGTTGTGCCACAGTTGTGCCATAGTTGTGCCAGAGTTGTGCCACAGATGTGCCATGTTTGTCCAATAATTTTACCAGAGTTGTGCCAGAGTTGTGCCAAAGGTGTGCCAGAGTTGTGCAAAAAATATGCCACAGTTGTGCCAGAGTCATTCCATATGTGTGCCAGAGTTGTGCCAGAGTTGTGCCAGAGTTGTGCCAGAGTTGTGCTATAGTTGTGCCAGAGTTGTGCCAGAGCTGTGCCAGAGTTGTGCCAGAGTTGTGCCAGAGTTGTCCCAGAGTTGTGCCAGAGTTGTGCCCGAGTTGTGCCAGAGTTGTGCCAGAGTTGTCCCAGAGTTGTGCCAGAGTTGTGCCCGAGTTGTGCCAGAGTTGTGCCAGAGTTGTCCCAGAGTTGTGCCAGAGTTGTGCCCGAGTTGTGCCAGAGTTGTGCCAGAGTTGTCCCAGAGTTGTGCCAGAGTTGTGCCCGAGTTGTGCCAGAGTTGTGCCAGAGTTGTCCCAGAGTTGTGCCAGAGTTGTGCCCGAGTTGTGCCAGAGTTGTGCCAGAGTTGTCCCAGAGTTGTGCCAGAGTTGTGCCCGAGTTGTGCCAGAGTTGTGCCAGAGTTGTCCCAGAGTTGTGCCAGAGTTGTGCCCGAGTTGTGCCAGAGTTGTGCCAGAGTTGTCCCAGAGTTGTGCCAGAGTTGTGCCCGAGTTGTGCCAGAGTTGTGCCAGAGTTGTCCCAGAGTTGTGCCAGAGTTGTGCCCGAGTTGTGCCAGAGTTGTGCCAGAGTTGTCCCAGAGTTGTGCCAGAGTTGTGCCCGAGTTGTGCCAGAGTTGTGCCAGAGTTGTCCCAGAGTTGTGCCAGAGTTGTGCCCGAGTTGTGCCAGAGTTGTGCCAGAGTTGTCCCAGAGTTGTGCCAGAGTTGTGCCCGAGTTGTGCCAGAGTTGTGCCAGAGTTGTCCCAGAGTTGTGCCAGAGTTGTGCCCGAGTTGTGCCAGAGTTGTGCCAGAGTTGTCCCAGAGTTGTGCCAGAGTTGTGCCCGAGTTGTGCCAGAGTTGTGCCAGAGTTGTCCCAGAGTTGTGCCAGAGTTGTGCCCGAGTTGTGCCAGAGTTGTGCCAGAGTTGTCCCAGAGTTGTGCCAGAGTTGTGCCCGAGTTGTGCCAGAGTTGTGCCAGAGTTGTCCCAGAGTTGTGCCAGAGTTGTGCCCGAGTTGTGCCAGAGTTGTGCCAGAGTTGTCCCAGAGTTGTGCCAGAGTTGTGCCCGAGTTGTGCCAGAGTTGTGCCAGAGTTGTCCCAGAGTTGTGCCAGAGTTGTGCCCGAGTTGTGCCAGAGTTGTGCCAGAGTTGTCCCAGAGTTGTGCCAGAGTTGTGCCCGAGTTGTGCCAGAGTTGTGCCAGAGTTGTCCCAGAGTTGTGCCAGAGTTGTGCCCGAGTTGTGCCAGAGTTGTGCCAGAGTTGTCCCAGAGTTGTGCCAGAGTTGTGCCCGAGTTGTGCCAGAGTTGTGCCAGAGTTGTCCCAGAGTTGTGCCAGAGTTGTGCCCGAGTTGTGCCAGAGTTGTGCCAGAGTTGTCCCAGAGTTGTGCCAGAGTTGTGCCCGAGTTGTGCCAGAGTTGTGCCAGAGTTGTCCCAGAGTTGTGCCAGAGTTGTGCCCGAGTTGTGCCAGAGTTGTGCCAGAGTTGTCCCAGAGTTGTGCCAGAGTTGTGCCCGAGTTGTGCCAGAGTTGTGCCAGAGTTGTCCCAGAGTTGTGCCAGAGTTGTGCCCGAGTTGTGCCAGAGTTGTGCCAGAGTTGTCCCAGAGTTGTGCCAGAGTTGTGCCCGAGTTGTGCCAGAGTTGTGCCAGAGTTGTGCCAGAGTTGTGCCAGAGTTGTGCCAGAGTTGTGCCAGAGTTGTGCCAGAGTTCTGCCAGAGTTGTGCCAGAGTTGTGGCATATTTGTGCCAGAGTTGTGGCGGAGTTGTGCCAGAGTTGTTCCATAATTGAGCCCGAATTGTGCCAGAGTCATGCCAGAGTCGTGCTAGAGTCGTGCTTGAGTCGTGCCATAGTTGTGCCAAAGTTGGGCCAGAGTTGTGCCAGAGTTGTGTCAGAACTGTGCCAGGGTTGTGCTAGAGTTGTGCTAGAGTTGTAACAAATTGTACCAGAGGTGTGCCAGAGTCGTGCCATAGTTGTGCCAGAGTTGTGACAGAGTTGTGCCAGAGTTGTGCCAGGATTGTTCCAGAGTTGTGCCAGAGATGTGCCACAGTTGTGACATAGTTGTGCCAGAGTTGTGCCACAGATGTGCCAGATTTGTCCAATAATTGCACCAGAGTTGTGCCAGAGTTGTGCCAAAGTTGTGCCACAGTTGTGCAAGAAATATGCCAAAGTTGTGCCAGAGTCATTCCAGATGTGTGCCAGAGTTGTGCCAGAGTTGTGCTATAGTTATGCCAGAGTTGTGCCAGAGCTGTGCCACAGTTGTGCCAGAGTTGTACCAGAGTTATGCCAGTGTTGTGCCAGCATTGTGCCAAATTGTGCCAGAGTTGTGCCAGAGTTGTCCTAGAGTTGTGCCAGAGTCGTGCGGGAGTTGTGCCAGAGTTGTGCCAGAGCTGTGCCCGTGTTGTGCCAGAGTTGTGCCAGAGTTGCACCAGAGTTGTGCCAGAGTTGTGCCAGGATTGTGCCAGGATTATGCGAGAGTCGTGCCAGAGTTGTGCCAGAGTTGTGCCAGAGTTGTGCCATAGTTGTGCCAGAGTTGTGCCAGAGTTGTGCCAGAGTTGCCAAGATTTTTTCCTGAGTTGTGCCAGAGTTGTGTCCGAGTCGTGCCAGAGTTGTGCCATAGTTGTGCCAGAGTTGTGCCAGAG
>SZWC01033412.1:0-19645 GCA_023375785.1 Penium margaritaceum | reverse complement strand
ACACGTACTTGCACGTACTTACACGCACTTACATGCAGTTACATGCACTTACACACACTTTACACCACTTATACACACTTAAATGCACTTGCACACACTTACACATATTTTCACGTACTTACACACAATTACACACACTTACATGCACTTACACGAACTTGCACGCACTTACATGCACTTACACACACTTACACGCACGTAACACACTTACACGCATTTACATGCACTTACACGAACTTACACACACTTGAACGTACTTACACACACTTACACACACTTACACGCACTTAAACACACTTACACGCACTTACACGCACCTACACGCACTTACACGAACATATACGCACTTACACGCACTTACACGCACTTGCACACTCTCGCCACACTTACACAAACTTACATGCACTTACACGCACTTACACGCATTTACACGCACTTACACATACTTATACGTACTTACACACACTTACACAAACGTACACGTACTTGCACACACTTCTGCGCACCTATACGTACTTTCACGTACTTACACATACTTACACACACTTGTACATACTTAAACAAACTTATACGTACTTACACGCACTTACACATAATCACACACACTTACACGTACTCACATGCACTGGCACGTACTTACACACACTTACACGCCCTTACACGCACTTACACACACTCACACGCACTTACACGCACTTACACGCCCTTACACACACTTACACGTACTTACACGCACTTACACGCACTTACGTGCACTTACACAAACTTACACGTACTTGCACACACGAGCATGCACTGGCATGCACTTACACTTACTTACACGTACTTACACGCACTTACACACACTCACACGTACTTACACGCACTTACATACCCTGACACACACTTATATATACTTACACACACTTAATGGAAGTTACATGCACTAAGACGCACCTATACAAACTTACACGTACTTAGACGAACTTCCATGTACTTCCACACACTTACACGCACTTACACACACTTACACGCACTTACACGCACTTACACGCACTTACACACACTGCACACATACTTACACGTACTTAAATGCACTTACACGCACTTATACATACTTACACGTACTTATACACACTTACACGCACTTTCATGTACTTACACGTACTTACACGCACTTACACATAGTTACACAAACTGACACGCACTTACACGCACTTACACGCACTTACACGTACTCACACGTACGTACACGTATTTAGACGCACTTACACAAACATACAAACACTTACACACTCTTACACACACTTACACAAACTTACACGCATTTACATGCACTTACACGTACTTACATGCACATACACAAACGTATACACACTTACACGTACTTACACGAACTTACACGAACTTACACGTACTTATACGCACTTACATGCACTCACACGCACTTACACGCACTTACATGCACTTACACGTACTTACACGCAATTACACGCACTTACACACACTGCCACGATCTCAAACGTACTCACACGTACTTACACAAGCTTACACACACTTATACGATCTTACACAAGCTTACACGAACGTATACGCACTTACACACACGTACACGTACTTACACGCACTTACACACAATTACACGTACTTATACAAATGTACATGCACTTATACAAACGTACACAAACTTACACGCACTAACACGCACTTACACGCACTCACACGCACTTACAAATTATTTCACACTTACACGCACTCATACGCACTTACATGCACTTACAGTCACTAACACACGCGTATATGCACTTACACACACTTACACACACTTACACACACTTATACACACTTATATACACCTACACGCACTTACACCTACTTACACGTACTTACACGCACTCACACATACTTACACACACTTACATGCACGTTTACGCACTTATACACACTTACACACACTTACACGCACTTACACGTACTTACACGCACTCACACATACTTACACACACTTACATGCACGTTTACGCACTTATACACACTTACACACACTTACACAAATGCACACGCACTTACACGCACTTCCATGAACTTACACGCACTTACACATACTTACACACATATACACGCACTCACACGCACTTACACTCACTTACACGCACTTCAACGTGCTTATACGCACTTACACGTACTTACACGCACTGACACGAACTCACTCACACTTACACGCACTTACATACACTTACATGTACTTACACAAACTTACACAAACTAACATGCACTCACACGCACTTTCACACACGTATACGCACTTACACCCACTTACACGCACTTACACACACTTGCAGGAACGTACACACACTTACACAAACTAACACGTGCTTACACACACATAGATGCACTTACACACACTTACACGCACTTCCACACAGTTACATGCACTTACACGCACTTATACGCACTAATACGCACTTACACGCACTTGCATGCACTGGCACGCACTTACACGCACTTACACGTACTTACACACACTTACATGCACTTACACACACTTACACGCACTTACGCGCACTTACACGCACTTACACGCACTTATACGCACTTACACAAACTTACACGCACTTACACGCACTTACACGCACTTCCACGTACTTACATGCACTTATACGCACTAACATGTGCTTACACATACTTACACACACTTACACATACTTACACATACTTACAAGCACATACACACACTTACACGCACTTATACGCACTCATACACACTTACACATACGTGCATGAACTTGCACACACTTACACGCACTTACATGCACTTACTCGCACGTACATGCACTAACACGCACTTACATGCACGTACACAAACTTACACGCACTTACACGCACTTACACACACTTACACGCACTTATACGCACTTACACAAACTTACACGTACTTACACGAACTTATACAAACTTACACATACTTGCACGTACTTACAAGTACTTAAACGCACTGACACGTACTTACACACACTTACACTCACTTACACGCACTTACACGCACTTATACGAACTGACACATACTTACACAGACTTACACGTACTTGTATGTACTTGTACACACTTACATGCACTTACAAGTACTTATATGCACTTGTACGCACTTACACGTACTTACACATACTTACACGTACTTACACGTACTTACACGTACTTATACAAACTTACAAACACTTAAACGCGCTTACACACACTTATACGCACTTACACATACTTATACACACTTACACACACTTACACGCACTTACACAAACGTATACGCACTTACACGTACTTACATGCACTTACACGCACTTGCACACACTTACTCACACTTACACGTACTCACACACGCTTATAGCATTTACATGCACTTACATGCACTTACACGCACTTACACACATTTACACGCACTTACATGCACTTACACCCACTTACACAAGCTTACACGCACTTACACGCACTTACGCAAACTTACATGCACTTAGATGCACTTACACTTACTTACACGTACTCACACGCACTTACACAGACTCACACACAGTTACACGCACTTACATGCACTTACACCCACTTACACAAGCTTACACGCACTTACACGCACTTACGCAAACTTACATGCACTTAGATGCACTTACACTTACTTACACGTACTCACACGCACTTACACAGACTCACACACAGTTACACGCACTTACATGCACTTACACCCACTTACACAAGCTTACACGCACTTACACGCACTTACGCAAACTTACATGCACTTAGATGCACTTACACTTACTTACACGTACTCACACGCACTTACACAGACTCACACACAGTTACACGCACTTACATGCACTTACACCCACTTACACAAGCTTACACGCACTTACACGCACTTACGCAAACTTACATGCACTTAGATGCACTTACACTTACTTACACGTACTCACACGCACTTACACAGACTCACACACAGTTACACGCACTTACATGCACTTACACCCACTTACACAAGCTTACACGCACTTACACGCACTTACGCAAACTTACATGCACTTAGATGCACTTACACTTACTTACACGTACTCACACGCACTTACACAGACTCACACACAGTTACACGCACTTACATGCACTTACACCCACTTACACAAGCTTACACGCACTTACACGCACTTACGCAAACTTACATGCACTTAGATGCACTTACACTTACTTACACGTACTCACACGCACTTACACAGACTCACACACAGTTACACGCACTTACATGCACTTACACCCACTTACACAAGTTTACACGCACTTAGACGCACTTACACACACTTACACGCACTTACATGCACCTACACGCACTTACACGTACTTACACATACTTACACAGACTTATGCGCACTTACACGCATTTAGACGCACTTGCATGTACGTACACACACTTATACACACTTACACGCACTTACATTTTACATGCACTTACATGCACTTACACGCACTTACATGCACTTCCACACACAGACACAAGGTTACACACACTTACGCGCACTTACACATACTCACCAGACTTATACAAACGTACACACACTTATACACAATTACACAAACTTCCATGCACTTGCACTTACTTACACGCACTCACCCGTACTTACACGCACTCACACACACTCACACACACTTAGATGTACTTACACATACTTACACGTACTTACACATACTTGCATACACTTACACGCACTGACATGAACTCACACACACTTACACGCATGTACACGAACTTACACCCACTTACACAAACTTACACAAACTCATACGAACGTACACGCAAGTACACGCACTTACACGCAATTATATCCACTTACACGCACTTACACACACTTTCACACACTTACACGAATGAACACATACTTACATGCACTTACACAAACTTACACACACTTACACATACTCACACGCACTTACACACACTAACACACACTTATACACACTTACACACACTTACACGTGCTTACACACACTTACACACACTTATACACACAGACACAAACTCACACGCATTTACACGCACTTACACAAGCTTACACACACTTACACGCACTTACACGAACTTACATCACTTACACCTAATAACACGCACTTATACGCACTTACACGCACTTACACACACTTACAGGTTTTTACACATACTTTCACACACTTACACACACTTACACACACTTACACACACTTACACACACTTACACAAACTTACATGCACTAGCACACACTAGCACACACTAAAATACACTTACTCGTACTTAGATACACTTACACGCACTTACACATACTTCCACGCACTTACACGCACTTACACGCACTTACATGCACTTACACGCACTTACACACACTTACACGTACTTCCACGTACGTACACGCACTTACACGTACTTACACGCACTTACATGTACTTACACGTACTTGCATACACTTGCACACACTTACACACCCTTACACACACTTACACGTACTTACACACATTTACACGCACTTACATGCACTTACACAGAGTTATACGCACTTACGCACACTTACACGCACTTACACGCACTTCCACGTACTTACATGCACTTATACGCACTAACATGTGCTTACACATACTTACACACACTTACACATACTTACACGCACTTACACGCACTTATACGCACTTACACACACAGACACAAACTCACACGCATTTACACGCACTTACACAAGCTTACACACACTTACACGCACTTACACGCATTTACACGCACTCAAACGCTCTTACACACACTTACACACACTTACACAAACTTACATGCACTAGCACACACTAGCACACACTAAAATACACTTACTCGTACTTAGATACACTTACACGTACTTCCACGTACGTACACGCACTTACACGTACTTACACGCACTTACATGTACTTACACGTACTTGCATACACTTGCACACACTTACACACCCTTACACACACTTACACGTACTTACACACATTTACACGCACTTACATGCACTTACACAGAGTTATACGCACTTACGCACACTTACACGCACTTACACGCACTTCCACGTACTTACATGCACTTATACGCACTAACATGTGCTTACACATACTTACACACACTTACACATACTTACACGCACTTACACGCACTTATACGCACTTACACACACAGACACAAACTCACACGCATTTACACGCACTTACACAAGCTTACACACACTTACACGCACTTACACGCATTTACACGCACTCAAACGCTCTTACACACACTTACACACACTTACACAAACTTACATGCACTAGCACACACTAGCACACACTAAAATACACTTACTCGTACTTAGATACACTTACACGTACTTCCACGTACGTACACGCACTTACACGTACTTACACGCACTTACATGTACTTACACGTACTTGCATACACTTGCACACACTTACACACCCTTACACACACTTACACGTACTTACACACATTTACACGCACTTACATGCACTTACACAGAGTTATACGCACTTACGCACACTTACACGCACTTACACGCACTTCCACGTACTTACATGCACTTATACGCACTAACATGTGCTTACACATACTTACACACACTTACACATACTTACACGCACTTACACGCACTTATACGCACTTACACACACAGACACAAACTCACACGCATTTACACGCACTTACACAAGCTTACACACACTTACACGCACTTACACGCATTTACACGCACTCAAACGCTCTTACACACACTTACACACACTTACACAAACTTACATGCACTAGCACACACTAGCACACACTAAAATACACTTACTCGTACTTAGATACACTTACACGTACTTCCACGTACGTACACGCACTTACACGTACTTACACGCACTTACATGTACTTACACGTACTTGCATACACTTGCACACACTTACACACCCTTACACACACTTACACGTACTTACACACATTTACACGCACTTACATGCACTTACACAGAGTTATACGCACTTACGCACACTTACACGCACTTACACGCACTTCCACGTACTTACATGCACTTATACGCACTAACATGTGCTTACACATACTTACACACACTTACACATACTTACACGCACTTACACGCACTTATACGCACTTACACACACAGACACAAACTCACACGCATTTACACGCACTTACACAAGCTTACACACACTTACACGCACTTACACGCATTTACACGCACTCAAACGCTCTTACACACACTTACACACACTTACACAAACTTACATGCACTAGCACACACTAGCACACACTAAAATACACTTACTCGTACTTAGATACACTTACACGTACTTCCACGTACGTACACGCACTTACACGTACTTACACGCACTTACATGTACTTACACGTACTTGCATACACTTGCACACACTTACACACCCTTACACACACTTACACGTACTTACACACATTTACACGCACTTACATGCACTTACACAGAGTTATACGCACTTACGCACACTTACACGCACTTACACGCACTTCCACGTACTTACATGCACTTATACGCACTAACATGTGCTTACACATACTTACACACACTTACACATACTTACACGCACTTACACGCACTTATACGCACTTACACACACAGACACAAACTCACACGCATTTACACGCACTTACACAAGCTTACACACACTTACACGCACTTACACGCATTTACACGCACTCAAACGCTCTTACACACACTTACACACACTTACACAAACTTACATGCACTAGCACACACTAGCACACACTAAAATACACTTACTCGTACTTAGATACACTTACACGTACTTCCACGTACGTACACGCACTTACACGTACTTACACGCACTTACATGTACTTACACGTACTTGCATACACTTGCACACACTTACACACCCTTACACACACTTACACGTACTTACACACATTTACACGCACTTACATGCACTTACACAGAGTTATACGCACTTACGCACACTTACACGCACTTACACGCACTCACACATATGTACACGCACTTATAGGTACTTACACACACTTACACGCACTTACACGCACTTATACGCACTTACACACACAGACACAAACTCACACGCACTTACATGAAATAACACAAACTTTCACACACTTACATGCACTTACACGAACTTGCACAAACTTACATGTACTTAAACACACGTACACGCAATTACATGCACTTACAAGCACTTACACGTACTTACTCAAATGTACACACACTTACACGCACATACAAGAACTTACACGCACATACACGACCTTACACGCACGTACACGAACTTACACGTAATTACATGCACTTACATACACTCACACGCACTTACATGTACTTACACAAACTTACACACACTTACAGGCACTTACAAGAAGTTACGCACACTTACATGCACTTACACAAACTTACCCAAGCTTACATGCACTTAAACGTACTTACATACACTTACACATACTTACACACACTTACACGTACTTACACACACTAACACGCACTTACATGCATTTACATGCACTTACACGCACTTACACATACTTACACACACTTACACGTACTTACACACACTAACACGCACTTACATGCATTTACATGCACTTACACGCACTTACACACACTTACACAAACTAATACGCACTTACACAAACTTACACGCACTTACACGCACTTACACATACTTCCATGTACTTACACGCACTTACACCCACTAACATGCACTTACACATACTTACACGCACTTACACGGACTTACACGCACTTACACACACTTACACGTACTTACACGCACTTACACGCACTTACACATACTTCCATGTACTTACACGCACTTACACCCACTAACATGCACTTACACATACTTACACGCACTTACACGGACTTACACGCACTTACACACACTTACATGCACTTACACGCACTTGCATGCACTTGCGCATACTGAAACACACTTACACGCACTTACACGCATTTACACGCACTCAAACGCTCTTACACACACTTACACACACTTACACGCACTTACATGCACTTGCGCATACTGAAACACACTTACACGCACTTACACGCATTTACACGCACTCAAACGCTCTTACACACACTTACACACACTTACACGCACTTACATGCACTTACACGTACTTACACAAACTTACACATACTTAAACGTACTTACACAAACATACATGCACTTACACATACTGACACACACTTACACGCACTTACACGCACTTACACATACTTACACGTACTTACACACACTTCCACGCACCTACACATACTTACACACATGTACACGCACTTGCACGTACATACACAAACTTACACGTACTTACTCACACGTACACACACTTGCACGGATTTACACAAATGTACATGCATTAACATGCACTTACACAGACTTACACGATCAACACGCACTTACATGTACTTAAACGCCCTCACACACACTTACACATACTTTCACACACTTACATGCACTTACACGCACTGACACGACACACACAAACTTACACACACTTAAACGCATATATACACACTTACATGCACTGACACGCACTGACACAAACTTACATGCACTTACACGCACTTACACACACTTATACGCACTTACACAGACTTGCACGTAATGGCATGTATTGGCATGCACTACTACGCATTTACACGCACTTACACGCACTTACACGTACTTACACATGCTTACACGCACTTACATGCACAAATACGCACTTACACATACTTACACGTACTTACACAAAGTTACACGCACTTACATGTACTTAGACGCACTTGCATGTACTTGCATACGCTTACACTCACTTAGACGTACTTACACGCACTATACGTACTTACACGCACTTTCACGCACTTAAACGCACTTAAACGCACTTATACGCACTTACACAAACTTATACGTACTTATACGCACTTACACGTACTTACAGGTACTTACACGTATGTACACGCATTAACACACACTTACACAAACTTACAAACACTTACACGCTCTTACACAAACGTACACGCACTTACACGCACTTACACGCACTTAAACGCACTTACATACACTTACACCAACTTATATGCACTTACACACACTTACACACACTTACACGCACTTGCACGTACTCACACGCACTTACACGCACTTACACAAAATTACACGTACTCACACCAACTTACACGAACTTACATGAACCTACACGCACTTACACACATGTACACACACTACCACGCACTTACACACAATTACACGCACTTATACGAACATACATGCACTTACACACACTTACACGAACTTAAATGCACTTATACGCTCTTACACGCACTTACAAGTACTCACGTGCACACACACGCACTTATCAGCACTTACACAAACTTACACGCACTTACACGCACTTACACAAACTTACACATACTTACACGTACTGACACGGACTTACACGCACTAACACACACTTACACCTCCTTACACACACTTACACGCACTTATACGTACTTACATGCAGTTACACGCACTTACACACACTTACACGTGCTTACACAAACTTACGCGTACTTATACGTACTAACACAAACTTACATGCACTTATACACTCTTACACGCATCTACACACACTTACACCCACTTACGCATACTTACACACACGTACACGCACTTACACACACTTACATGCACTTACACACATTTACACGTAGTTACATGACTGTACATGCACTTACACACACTTACACCAACTTACACGCACTTACACATACTTACACGTACTTACACACACTTCCACGCACCTACACATACTTACACACATGTACACGCACTTGCACGTACATACACAAACTTACACGTACTTACTCACACGTACACACACTTGCACGGATTTACACAATTGTACATGCATTAACATGCACTTACACAAACTTACACGATCAACACGCACTTACATGTACTTAAACGCCCTCACACACACTTACACATACTTACACACACTTACATGCACTTACACGCACTGACACGACACACACAAACTTACACACACTTAAACGCATCTACACACACTTACATGCACTGACACGCACTGACACAAACTTACATGCACTTACACGCACTTACACACACTTATATGCACATATATACCCTTACACACACCTACATGCACTTACACGCACTTACACGCACTTACATACACTTACACAGACTTGCACGTAATGGCATGCATTGGCATGCACTACCACGCATTTACACGCACTTACACGCACTTACACGTACTTACACATGCTTACACGCACTTACATGCACGAATACGCACTTACACATACTTACACATACTTACACAAAGTTACACGCACTCACATGTACTTAGACGCACTTGCATGTACTTGCATACGCTTACACTCACTTAGACGTACTTACACGCACTATACGTACTTACACGCACTTTCACGCACTTAAACGCACTTAAACGCACTTATACGCACTTACACAAACTTATACGTACTTATACGCACTTACACGTACTTACAGGTACTTACACGTACGTACACGCATTAACACACACTTACACAAACTTACAAACACTTACACGCTCTTACACAAACTTACACACACTTACACGCACTTACACGCACTTAAACGCACTTACATACACTTACACCAACTTATATGCACTTACACACACGTACACACACTTACACGCACTTGCACGTACTCACACGCACTTACACGCACTTACACAAAATTACACGTACTCACACCAACTTACACGAACTTACATGAACCTACACGCACTTACACACATGTACACACACTTACACGCACTTACACACAATTACACGCACTTCTACAAACATACATGCACTTACACACACTTACACGAACTTAAATGCACTTATACGCTCTTACACGCACTTACAAGTACTCACGTGCACACACACGCACTTATCAGCACTTACACGAACTTACACGCACTTACACGCACTTACACAAACTTACACATACTTACACGTACTGACACGGACTTACACGCACTAACACACACTTACACGTCCTTACACACACTTACACGCACTTATACGTACTTACATGCAGTTACACGCACTTACACACACTTACACGTGCTTACACAAACTTACGCGTACTTATACGTACTAACACAAACTTACATGCACTTATACACTCTTACACGCATCTACACACACTTACACGCACTTACGCATACTTACACACACGTACACGCACTTGCACACACTTACATGCACTTACACACATTTACACGTAGTTACATGACTGTACATGCACTTACACACACTTACACCAACTTACACGCACTTACACGCACTTACAAGCACTCATACATACTTACACGCACTTACACGCATTTAAACACACTTACACGCACTTACACGCACTTACACGCACTTACACACACTTACATGCACTTACACACATTTACACGTAGTTACATGACTGTACATGCACTTACACACACTTACACCAACTTACACGCACTTACACGCACTTACAAGCACTCATACATACTGACACGCACTTACACGCATTTAAACACACTTACACGCACTTACACGCACTTACACGCACTAAGACAAATTCACACACACTTACACACAATTAAACGTATGTACACGCACTTACACGCATTTAAACACACTTACACGCACTTACACGCACTTACACGCACTAAGACAAATTCACACACACTTACACACAATTAAACGTATGTACACGCACTTACACGTACTTACACAAACTTACGTGAACTTACATGCACTTACACGTACGTACACACACGTACATGCACTTACACACACTTACGTGCACTTACACGCACGTACACAAATGTTCACGCACTTACACATACTTATACAAACGTACACGCACTTACACGTAGTTAAACCCACTTACACATACTTACACGCACTTACACGCACTTACATGCACTTACACACACTTACGTGCACTTACACGCACGTACACAAATGTTCACGCACTTACACATACTTATACAAACGTACACGCACTTACACGTAGTTAAACCCACTTACACATACTTACACACACTTAGACACACTTACACACACTTACACACACTTACATGTATTGACACAAACTCACACAAACTTACACGCACTTACACGCACTTACACACACTTACAATCACTTATGTACACTTACACACACTTAAACACACTTACACACACTTACACGGACTTACACATACTTACACGTACTTACACACACTTTAACACACTTACACACACTTACAAGCACTTACACACACTTACATGAATGTACACACACTGGCACGCACTGGCACGCACTGGCACACACGTACACGTACTTACATGTACTTACACGTACTTACACGTACTTACACGTACTTACACGAACTTACATACACTTACACACTCTCACACGTACTTTGGCGTACTTACACGCACTTATACGCTCTAACACGCACTTACGCATACTTACACGCATTTACACGAACTTACACGTACTTACACATACTTACACGCACTTACACGTACTTACACGCATTTGTATGCACTTGCACACACTTACATGCACTTACATGCACTTGCACACACTTACACACACTTGCACGCACTTACACGTACTTACACGCACTTACATGCACTTACACACACTTTACACCACTTATACACACTTAAATGCACTTGCACACACTTACACACACTTGCACGCACTTACACGTACTTACACGCACTTACATGCACTTACACACACTTTACACCACTTATACACACTTAAATGCACTTGCACACACTTACACATACTTTCATGCACTTACATACACTTACACATACTTACATGCACTTACCCAAACTTGCACGCACTTACATGTACTTACACACGCTTACACGTACGTATACACACTTAGACACATTTACACACACTTACACAAACTTACACACACTTACATGCACTTACACGCACATACACGCACTTAAACACACTTATACGCACTTACACGTACTTACATGAACGTATACGCACTTACATGCACTTACACGCACTTACATGCACTTGCACGCACTTACACGCACTTGCACACTCTCGCACGCACTTACACGAACTTGATGCACTTACACGCACTTCACGCATTTACACGCACTTACACATACTTACACGTACTTATACACACTTACACGCACTTACACGTACTTATACGCACTTACATGAACTTACACGTCCTTGCACACACTGCCACGCACCTACACTTACTTACACGTACTTACACATACTTACACACACTTGTACATACTTACACAAACGTATACGCACTTACACGCACTTACACGCACTTACACGTACTTACACGGACTTACACGAACTTACACATACTCACACGCACTTACACGTACTTACACACATTAGCACGTACTTACACGCACTTACACGCACTTACACACACTTACACACACTTCAACGCACTTACACACACTTATACGCTCTTACACAAACTTTCACACACTTACATGCACTTACACACACTTACATGCACTTACACAAACTTACACGTACTTGCATACACTGGCATGCACTGGCATGCACTTACACGCACTTACACGTACTTACACGCACTTACACGCACTCACATGTACTTACACAAACTTACAGGAAGTTACATACACTAACACGCACTTACACAAACTTACACATACTTAGACGCACTTGCATGGACTTGCACACACTTACACGTACTTACACATACTTACACGCGCTTACACACACTTACACGCACGTACACACACTACACACACACTTACACGCACTTCAAAGCACTTACACTCACTTATGAATTCTTACAGGCACTTATACATACTTACACGCACTCTCACATACTTACATGCACTTACATGCACTTACACACACTTACACGAACTTACATGCACTTAGACACACTTACACGTACTTACACGCACTTACACGCACTTACACACACTGACATAAACTCACACACACTTAAACGTACTTACACAAACTTACACACACTTACACGATCTTACACAAGCTTACACAAACCTATACGCACTTACACACACGTACACGCACTTATACGCACTTACACACGATTACACGTATTTACACAAAAGTACACGCACTTAAACACACGTACACAAACTTACACGCACTTACACGGACTTACATGCACTCACGCACACTTACACATCATTACACACACTTACACGCACTTATACGCACTTACATGCACTTACACTCACTAACACGCACTTATATGCACTTACACGCACTTACACATGCTTATACACACTTACACAAACTTACACACACATATACGTACTTTCATACACCTACACACACTTACACCCACTTACACGCACTTACACGCACTTGCACACACTTACATGTACTTACATACACGTTTATGCACTTATACAGACTTACACACACTTACACAAATGCACACGCACTTACACGCACTTACACGCACTTACATGAACTTACATGCACTTACACATACTTACACATATACACGCACTCACACGCACTTACACGCACTTACACGCACTTGAACGCACTTACACGCACTTACACGTACTTACACGCACTGACACGAACTCACTCACACTTACATGCACTTACACGCACTTTCACACACGTACACGCACTTACACCCACTTACGCGCACTTACACACACTTGCAGTAGCGTACACACACTTACATGAACTAATTCACACTTACACACACAAAGATGCACTTACACATACTTTCATGCACTTACATACACTTAAACACACTTATACGCACTTTCACACACTTACACGCACTTACACACACTGACACACACTTGCACACACTTACACGCACTTACACGCACTTACACGTACTTACGCACACTTACACGCATAACACGCACTTACACGTACTTCCACAAACTTACACCCACTGGCACGTACTAGCACGCACTAGCACACACTTACATGCACTTTCACACACTTACACACACTTACACGCACGTACACACACTTATACGTACTTACACGAATTTATACGTACTTACACGCACTTATACAAACGTACACGTACTTACATGCACTTACACAAACTTACACGTATTTACATGCACTTACACACACTTACGCGTACTTACACGCACTTACACACACTAACACGCACTTACACATACTTACACGCACTTACGCAAGCGTACACGCACTTACACGTTCTTACATACACTTACATGCACTCACACACACTTACATGCACTTACACACACTTACACGCACTTACACGCACTTACACACACTTACACGCACTTACACGCACTCACACGCACTGACACAAACTCACACGCATTTACACAGACTTACACACACTTACACGCACTTACACGCACTTACACACACTTACACGCACTTACACGCACTCACACGCACTGACACAAACTCACACGCATTTACACAGACTTACACACACTTACACACACTTGTACACACTTGCATGCACTTACATGCACTAACATACACTTATACACACTTTCACAAACATACACGTACTTACACGCACTTACACAAATTTACACGCACTTACACGCACTTATACGCACTTACACGCACTCACACATACTTGCACATACTTATACACAATTGCACACCCTTATTGATACTTACATGCACTTACACGCACTTACACGCACTTACACTCACAGACACAGACTCACATGTACTTACACGCACTTACACAAACTTACACAAACGTACACGCACTTACACGCACTTACACGCACATACACACAATTGCACCCACTTACACACACTTACACACACTGGCACGTACTGACACGCACTTGCACGCACTTGCACGTACTTACACACACTTACACGCACGTACACGCACTTACACAAACTTACACACACTTACACACACTTACACGCACTTACACGTACTTACATGCACTTACACGTACTTACACGTTCTTGCATGCACTTACACACACTTACACACTCTTACACGCACTTACACAAACTTACACATACTTATACGCACTTACACGCATTTACACACACTTATACACACTCATGCACTTATACGCACTTACACACACTTACATGTACTTTTACGCACTTACACAAAGTTACACGCACTTACACACACGTCCACGCACCTATACGTACTTACACACACTTACACCCACTTCTACATACTTACACAAACTTACACGCACTTACACGCACTTACACACACGTCCACGCACCTATACGTACTTACACACACTTACACCCACTTCTACATACTTACACAAACTTACACGCACTTACACGCACTTACACAACTTACACGCACTTACACGGACTTACACAAACTTACACACACTTACACGCACTTACACACACTAACACGCACTGACACACACTTACACGCACTTACACGCACTTACACAACTTACACGCACTTACACGGACTTACACAAACTTACACACACTTACACGCACTTACACACACTAACACGCACTGACACACACTTACACGCACTTACACGCACTTACACGCACTTACATCTACTTACACGCACTTACGCGCACATATACACCCTTACACACACTTACACGTACTTACACGCACTTACACGCAGTGACATGCACTGGCACGCACTTACACGCACTTACACGTACTTACATGAACTTATACGCACTTACAGGTAGGTACACCTACATACATATACTAACACACACTTACACATACTTACATGCACTTACATGAAGTTATATACACTTACAGGCACTTACACACTCTTAACATACTTAGACGCACTTGCATGTACTTGTACACACTTACACGCACTTACACACACTAACACACACTATACACACACTATACACACTTACAGACACTTCACATACACTTACACACACTTAAACGCACTTACACTCACTTACACGTACTTACATGCATTTATATGCACTTACACGCTCTTTCACGTACTGACACAAACTTACACGCACTTACACACACTTACACAAACTTACACGCACTTATACATACTTACACGCACATACACGCACTTACATGTACGTACAGGCATTTACACGTACTTACACAAACTTACACACACTTACAGGCTCTTACACATACTTACACGCACTTACATGTATTTACATGCACTTACACGCACTTACACGTACTTACATGAACTTATATGCACTTACCCACACTTACACGCACTTACACGCACTTGCTCGCACCTACATGCACTTACACATACTCACGCGCACTTACACACACTTATACGCACTTACATGAACATACACGCAATTTTACACACTTACACACACTTACACACACTTACTAAACTTACACGTACTTACACACACTTAGACGTACTTACACACACTTACACAAATGTACATGCAATTAAACGCACTTAAACAAACTTACGCGCACTTAGATGCACTTACATGCACTTACATGCATTCACATGCACTTACATGCACTTACACGCTCTTACACGCACTTACACGCATTTACACGCACTTACACGCACTTACACACACTGANAAAATAACACGCACTTACACGAACTTACACGTACTTACACGCACTTACATGCACTTACACGCACTCACACGTTCTTACACATTCTTACACGCACTTACACGCACTTAAACGCACTTACATGCACTTCCACGCACTTACAAACACTTACACACACTTATACGCACTTACACATACTTATACGCACTTACATGAACTTACACAAACTCACACATACTTACACGCACTTATACACACTTACGCGTACTTACACACACTTACACACACTAACACGTACTTCAACATACTTACACGCACTTAGACAAACTTACACGTACTTACACACACTTACATGCACTTACACGCACTTACGAGTACTTACATGCACTTGTATGCACTTCCACACACTTACACTCACTTACACGCACTTACACGCACTTACACACACTTACACGCTCTTACACACACTTACACACACTTACACATACTTACATGCACTTACACACCCTTTCACGTACTTATACACACTTACACATACTTACAGGCACTTACACGTACTTACACGCACTTACATGCATTTACACACACTTTTACAAACTTTCACGCACTTATAGACACTTACACGTACTTACACATACTCAAGCATACTTACACGCACTTACACACACAAATAAGCACTTACACGAACGTATACGCACTTACACGCACTTACAGATACTTATACGTACTTGCACACACTTACACGCCCTTACACACACTCACACGTACTTATAGGCACTTACACGTACTTACATATACTTACACGCAATTACAGACACTTACACACGCTTATACACACTAACACACTGTGACATGAACTTACCCGCACTTACACGTTCTTACACGCACTTACACGCACTTACAAAAACGTACATGCACTTCCATGCACATACACAAACTTACACGCACTTACTCGCACTTACATACATTTACACGCACTCACACACACTTACATGCACTTACATACACTTTCACGTACTTACACGCACTTACACGTACTTACACGCACTTACACCTACTTACACGTACTTAAATGCACAAA
>SZWC01033411.1:8293-19645 GCA_023375785.1 Penium margaritaceum | reverse complement strand
ATTGAAAAAAGACGTACAGAAGAGAGTTTCACGCGTCAAAGGAACACGCGTGCATGGTTCGTACGCTAGATTAAAAAACAAAGGATCTGAGGACCTAGATCTGACGTTCAGTTTCGGAAATCGACATTACTATTCGATCGAACCGATTCGGGAAAGACCGATTTCGTCTTTTCCGGTTGCCATCGACAACAGAAGCCGTCGACCCAATACTTGGCGATCGAGCAACAGTCCGGATGAATCGATGGTTGAGGCAAGGCATCTTTGCTACTGTCCATTTAACTTTCCCGAAACCTGGAAAACCGTGCGACTGTCTGCCTGTCCCTTCATAAAGATCCACAAGTACGTCGACAATTTTCGAGGGATCCAGTGTTCTCCTGCTGATAGCAACAAAGAAACTAGGCATCCGTTACATCGTTACTCCGATACTGAAGGAAAGTTCGAGCGAAAGTCGTGGAATTTCCAAAGTTTGTTCTCCGTGTTGTAATCGCGTAAACGGCCTACGAGGGTTTCCACGCCATGCGCCGAGATCCTGGAAGAAACCTGGAACTCTCATCGAATCAATCGGAAAGTCAACCTTTGGAACGAAATTTGTTTATGCGCCATCTCGATCCAGCTGAAATGAAGATGCTCATCCTAACGAGATGAGAATGCATTTTTGTAGACCTATGGACAAAAAACAAACCGCCAAGAATTGTGCACCCGTCATGTTTCTCATTTCATTCCAGAAAAGAGAATTTCCTTGCCTCACTTGAAAAGGAATCATTTCATGTGCATGGGCAGACCAAAAGGTGGTGGATTTACAAAATGCATTCTTTGGGTACATATGAATGGCCTCGCACGGTTTCACATTATTGCATGGTCGTGCAATTTGATCGTTATTCCACATCTTTCAGTGCCATATTCTCAAAATAATTGGAGCAATCTTTCAACTTTCCCTGAAAGTATTTTCTTATGAACATGTTTGTAAATCCAAGTAATTCTCGACCAAGCGAGTGCTCATGCGACATCCCACACCTACCTAAAGCAATCCAAAACATGCCCTTTGCTGTAAAGACCACTTTAGGATAATTTTTTCACTTAATGATGACACAAAATTGTTTAAAGGATCAAAACACTTTTTTCTTCTTCCCCTGAACATAAATAATAAGGGTAGTGAGGGTCACCAAGACACCAAAAGAAGTTACAGGATAAAGCTAGACCCTCAAGATTTTCATCTTGCATTTTCAAGCTTGTTTCAAACCAAATGAAACGTTGATTTTAGGAAGAAGGGTGGGTTCACGTCCCCATTATTTGCATTCAAAAATTAAAATTCAAAGAATATCAAGAATAGTCTTCATCATGGGAGACATTTTCATGCAAGAAAAAAATGAAGGTGAACTAAATAGAATCTATTGAAGTGTACAAGAGACTTTGCAAGTAAGTTTTCTGTAGGGATTAATTTTGGAAGACGTGCAACTCTATTGCAGAATTTTACATAAGATGTGTGCATGGAGGAATTTCTATTGTACAGGGGTTATCCCTTTTTTCTGAATATTCGCAGTTCCATAGGTTCAATATATGTCTACTTCTCTTCATGGCTCATTTTCAAGGATAGTGGTGTTCACATGATTTTGGCATCAATGGTGTTGATGTTTGTGGGGTGCAGCAAGGGTTAGGCTCCTTGCTGTTGGGGCCGTTGTGCTTGGAGAGTAACCAGAGAAAGTTTAGAGAGCTGGAACTGAGAGAATGTTGGGACTTAATGACTGTATTTGATCACAACTAAAGTACAAGAAACAACATAGCAAACACAACTCAGCTAGAGACTAACTCTAGACTCTAACACCTAGACACAGCTCCTGGCCCACAAGTGGGCAACACCTAGCTAGACAACTCTAGCAATGTAGCTTGAGTCTAGGGCGTAGTCTGGCCACCTCTTCTCAGTAGTTAGGCCTTCAGGTAGTAAGGGGTGTCCTCGTGCCCAGGCTGGCAGACTGCTGCCAGGCTTACTCGAATCTTAAGAAGAGTGTCTACAAAGTCGTGGCATCAGGAGATGGCTAGAACTAGTGGACACTACTGTGGTGAACTACAGGCGGAAAGCTTGGTGATGACTGAGTTGTTGCATAAAGACTTGCAAGCTGGGCATCTTTTATAGCAGGTTGCGTGCAAGTTGAGAGCTGTCCAGGTTGATGGAAGTTTCCGGCTCAAGGTGGGAAGATTCCTGGCCTGGGAATCTTCCTGTACGTAGTAGCCCTTCCAGTAGCTCCTCCTGTTGAGTCTTGCATGGCTATGCCGATGCAAAGCGATCCCCGCTTCTGGCTTTGCATGTGGATGATGACTCGTGCATGCATGTTGTGACACGGTGCTATGTCGTGCATGCATGCGTTAATGCAAAGTGGTCCCCAATCAGGGCCTTCCATGCTCTTGCTAAGTTGTGCTGATGTAATAGCCAATGCAGGGCTGTCGACACTACTCAGTCAAGTGTAGCCGCACCCAAACTGGACCTAGCCAAGAACCCGGCAGTGCGTAGTTGCACTCCATAGCTGCTAACTGGTCTGGGTCAGCGGGCATGCACAGCCCTGCTGTGCATGCACCTAACAGTATTTTAGAGCTATAGGGTCCATTCCGACCATGGAATAAGATGCCAAAAAGAAATCAGGCTTGTACAAGCGGAGAAAATCTCCGCCGTTGAACACGAGCACTTTTAAGAGAAAATTACCTATCTTATTGC
The DNA here is from genome assembly GCA_023375785.1 of Penium margaritaceum. Taxonomy (NCBI): domain Eukaryota; kingdom Viridiplantae; phylum Streptophyta; class Zygnematophyceae; order Desmidiales; family Peniaceae; genus Penium; species Penium margaritaceum. The sequence continues at coordinate 16,938 of SZWC01033411.1, read as the reverse complement.
AGGCTCCTCTGACTCTGAAACCGACTACGCCAGCTTGACCAAAAAAACAGGCATAGTAATCTTTGCCTCTAACAAATGGAAGATTTCTAAGCCCTATAAGTTGATATTGAAAATCAAGATGAGTGGGGGGAAACAATCTAAGTGTAAAGCTCATTCTTGAAGGTCTCAACTCCATGACGTTTATGGCATGGGATGTTGAGTTGGGCAAAGATGGGTTCAATGTAGGCATACCTCTTCGAACGTGAAAAAAGGGTAGGTTTCAATAATATTTAACACCTAAACTCGAAATCATTATGTTTAAACAAGATCATTTTATGTAACCATAAAGGAGGATGTCAACAATGAAGATGAATCAACAACATTATGCACTATTCGTGTCCTAAAATACATTTCAAAGTCTGGCAACTTATTGTTTTTAGCCAACTTGAGGCAATTTCAATTCTCATGGCATGACAAAAGTCTAGGTTATGTACATTGAAAAGGTCGCATTTTTGTTGAGATGAGACTGCTACAGGTTTACAAACATAGGAAAACATGTGAAGCTGACTCTTTCATTTGAATTTTGGTACTTGATACCATCTCTTATATCATGATGTTTGGGATGTTTTAAAGCCAAAATGAGCATCAATAGCTACATTGATGGTAATAATAGCTGCATGATCTTGATTTAGTATATGNCATTTTTGTTGAGATGAGACTGCTACAGGTTTACAAACATAGGAAAACATGTGAAGCTGACTCTTTCATTTGATACCATCTCTTATATCCTGATGTTTGGGATGTTTTAAAGCCAAAATGAGCATCAATAGCTACATTGATGGTAATAATAGCTGCATGATCTTGATTTAGTATATGGTTACATGATCCTTCAGTAATGGGGCCCACAATATTGGCAGCTGAATGAAGAAACATTACCACCCATAACAAGGTTGACAAGCCTCGATGTGTTAATTCTGTCTCTGTTAATTCTTTACTTCATGTAGAATTGGAAAATCTATGATGCATAGCCAATATGAAGGGAAAGACTAAAAAAGATGTGAAAATCAATTTGACACACTCCTATACAAGTCTCCCATGTAACAAGAAATTAATCTAGGAACATATGGGTGGAAATGTACAAAACTTTAAGGCAATGTACTTCTCATAATGACGTCCATAACAAGATGTAGAGGTGTTGGTAGTAGTTATGGGAGTTGGTGTAATATTATCTTCTAAATTAGCTTAGGTATAGTGAAATTTGTAAAGTTATAACTAAGGCATGGGTTAGAGCAATAACAAAAACATCGGTAAATCATGTATTTGAAGAAAAAAAGATTTCNCACTTTAAAACGTGTTTGAAGTTACAATTACATTGTTTTCTTGTTTAAAAAAAGCTCGGTTGTAACGTAACTACGTTCTTTTAAGGGGAAGTTAATTGTTTTTCTTTGCTATAAGTGGTCTTCATTACTCTGCCAGATGTGATGTTTGATACTTATGGTAGTAGTGTTATGTTTTCCCCTTAGGGTAGTAGTGTTACATTTTCCTCTTGAAAATTTCAAGGCCGCCCTTACATGTAGTCGTGAAATTGTCAAAGTTTTTTGATGGACTGAAGCAAGGGTTCCGAAGCCCCAACGGCTTCTATGAGAAATCTTCCAAGGTATGAGTAATGATGATTTTCAAACTATCACATTTACTCATTGATGAAAAACCTTTTATGAGGCAAGAAACAACATAAAGGGATTTTTTTCAGAAATATGTCTCATTTGATATGAAAACACATGAAACATACAATCCATTATGTATCCAATAACTAGAATTATGTTCCTATTAAACTTAAAAGTTGTAGTTTTGCATGAATCATTTTTTTTGCCACTCTAAGGAAAAACTGATGTGATGATTGTAGAAATAGAATTCTCCAAACAATGGCGTACGTAAGTGAAAACATGAATGACAACAGGTATTAGATTAGATTTCCCTCTTCGCCTATGTGCAAATATTCTACCATGAGAAAACATTTTGAGGGTGAATTAATCAAAATCAGAAACAATAATGAAGCACGATGAGGTTAAAGACTTCCATTTTTGAATAAAGAAGCAAATCGTATTCATGGAATTTGTACACATGAGGTCATGGAACTTGGATTTCAAACATTTATCATTATTGAATGGATCACAAAATGACTCTTAAAACTTCATAATATCCAGACTAGCAACAATAAAAAAAAACTGCCATAATGGTGAAATCCCAAGTGCTTGTCAAGGTTTTAAGAAGAACGTATCTCAAAAAGTTGACCTTGTAGGAAAAGAAAACAATCATGAGGGTCTTGTTTCATGCATAATGCAACCTAGCAGAAATTCTTCTCCAATTGTAGTGTCAATACATGCATAAATGATTGGGATAGTATTTAGTTGTAGAATTAAAAACAGATTTTATGAAAACAATTAATTCATCCAATACATTGAAAATAGTATTGGTGACACAACACATGAAGGAAAATTCCATGTCATTTCTTAGACAACGAGAAAGTCAATCGATGTCTAAGAAAATGAATTTTGAGTTGAATAAAATTCACGAGATAACATCAGTGCATGGATTAGAAAATGTTTTTTTGACGAGATTAAGAACCAAACATTTTTTTTCATACAAGTGATGTAGCATCCTTTTCTAGAGCATGCATGAGAATGAATTTTTATGCATTGTTTTGATAGCCTTTTATGGCCCAAGGTTGTAACCTTCTTTCAAATACATCTTTTTCTCAGGTCACCAACTGATGTGAGGTGGGGGTGCACCAAAAGGAACTTGAGAGTTCAACATGTTACGTAAAGAAATTTTACGACAAAAAAGGGTTAAAGCGAGTTAATGTTAACAAATAAACTATTTCATACGGCATTCGGACATAGATATGGATGAAACATAGATGTATTTGTTGGAAATAGAATCTGACAACACAAAGTTCCTTTAAAGTTATCCAAACTCACAAGAATGGTTCACGTTCTTGATCTAACCAACTTGAAGAATGGCTCTCGGAGTGTACCCATTGCGACCAAATGATCAATATAACTCCCAATAATGGGACATGAATCATGCAAGTCGGGCTTGCAGAAAGAAGAAATTGCTTTTTTTTGTGTGTATTTTGTTGTGTACTACTGAGGAAGTTCTTACCCTCACTTTTAACCTAGAATGGCCTTTTCATCATGTTTGTCTTTGGTTCGGCGGCTTCACTGACGTGTCTTTGCTCTGCTTACTCATCAATCGTTCTTCCATTGCCATTAACTCCAATTCTTAGCTTCACAACTCTTCACTTTGGAACCCTATCCCCATTGCTAAGCTCCAATCTATGCATCACTCTTCCCATCAAGTCTGCACTCACTGCTCCAAGATTGTCTCCCAATTCCCTTGTCTACCTTTTTGCAATACTTCGGTTCATAAATCCTCTACAATGACCTCCTTGCATTGGTCCTTTCTGTTGTCAGCATATTCATGACTCTCACATCATTCTTTTTCTAACCCATTATGCTGTCACACTTGTCGCTCCGTCCATGCTTTTGACATGATACCACAGCACCAGACATCACCGACTAGAGACCACTAACCAAGTCATTGCTTCGCTCCCACTAGCCACACCTTTATCAGTAGCCTGCTGACTAGTACCACTTCTGCCCCCTCCATCACACTCATCCACCTTTTCGTTCTTGCATTTGTAATGTTGACCATACCTCAATCCTCTTTGCAAGAATTCACCCACACGTGACAAATCATGTGCAACTGGTCTGCCATGCTCTTGCTCCCTTCTCTTACCTCCAATTTTATTGCAGCTATCATCAGCACCCTTGTATAATCTGCTCTCTAAGCTTTGGTGGACATTTGTTTCCATTACGTAGCCAAGCGTCCAATCTCATAGCCGTTCCAACGTTTGATACCTCCTAGATGAAAAACTTCATAAGCAGCTCTTCAGCCACGGTTTGATTGCTATCTTAGTCAAAGCTTCTTGCTGCTTCTCTTCGATGTTTTTTCTTGCCTGATTGGTCTTCTTCCTTATCTCTTCTAAAGTTTTTTGACATCAGGTGGCATGACCACGTCTTTAGACATGCCTCACCTTCACTCCCTTTACCTCCTCCAGCTACCGCAAGTTGCAATCTTCTCCATCAGCTTCATCGACATCATCCTCCTTACCCATTGCCTTTTCGTAGTCCGATCTATATGACCTTCTTCAGAAACCTTCTCACACCACCTCCTCTCTTCATCATCAGCAAAGTTTTGTTCTCTGTCAGGACATCAAACGCCATCAGTCATCTTGCATGTTTGTTTTGAGGAGACTACATAACATGCCGTCACTCTCTTGAAATCTACGGATGACTCTACTTCTCTTAATCTTGCTTCTTCAGATATTCCCTTAGATTGAAAACATCAAACATCACCAGTGTTCTTGCTCGTATGACCGGGACAACTACGGGCACATGCCATAACTCTTCAACTTTCTGAGAATTTCTTTTCTTCATTTGCATTTGTAGTCTCATCCTACCTTGCATCATCCCCTCTAATTCTGTTGCCACTTCATCACCCTTAGCTACTCCCCTCCGCATCATCATCTACCTGTTGCACATCACTCCTTGACGTGTGCCCTCAACCCTCTTAACTCATTAACGATTTGCCTCATCACCTCCATCTTTTGCTTAAACATCATATTCATTTTTCATTCCATCAACAGCGCATAATTGTAGCCCAAGTTCCCATCTTCTTTATATATCCGTCTTCTCAATATTCATAATCTCCCTCTTATGTTTCTCTTTGTTTCTCCCTCATTATCTTCCTCTTTATCTCTCTCTCCCTCTTGCTTGCTCATTGAATTAATGAACAGTGAGCTGTTTGGTAGATTTTTGGGAAAAAAGGATTCAACATCAGGACTGACAGTAACACAATCGGTAGTGGGTGAGGTGGGTCTACCCTTGCATAAGAGGAATTGGAAATTTAGTCTCTTTCTTGTCGTAATGGCTTCACTTTAGATGTTTCTTAGACTTCAACATTTTTCGTGAGCCCTCTCCTATTGCTAACCTCCTTCACACCATTTTTCATATTTCAAAAGAGAATTCATGTGGTGTTCAAAACGTGTAAGGTCATTTTCTCCATCTAAATGAGATGGAATGAAAATTTCAATGAATGCCCTTGCAAGATATGTTTTTGATTTTTGAGGGTTACTTTTTAGTAAACTCAGAATGCTGCGGATAAATCCCTTTAGGACATGATGAATCTTTGACAGCTATGTGATCTACATTGGACTTAACCTGGTAGTTAGTAACTAAAAAGTGCCATAATAAACAATATGAATGGTTTAAAATGGGAGGGCCAAAAACATCTTCATGTTTTTGTGAAAGAAATAATGCATTCATTTTTCACATAAAAACGAGATAAAGCAAGAGTAGGTTTTCTAGAAGAATGGAGAACACTCATTATCCAGCAAACAAACACAATTTTTTATTCAAATAATTTTGATATCATACATAAGAAGGAGAGGTAATATCATGTTTGGCCGGGCATATCAAATCATACCAATGTGAATGTTACAAATAGAGAATGAAAATGTGAGCAATTTTGAACCAAATCATGCGGTCACAGATTTCAAGAATGATTAATTGTTGCATCAAGTGATAATGTGATGAAATTCATTGCTATAGAAAATTTTTCTTCTTTGGCTGTGAACATCATTTTAGATAAAAAGGATCCATGGAACAAAACATGCAAATGGGAACCACATACGTAGAAACATGCATTTAGTCAAATTACAATTTTTTGAGCTCTTAAAAGCTGGAAACATTATTCTTGCCAATTAAAACACAAGAAAAAGAGTTTCCATATTAAAAAACAACATTTGTCAGAAATGTATGTGAGGTAAGTTTCACTTGGTTAAATGAATGTACAAGAATTTCTCAACATTAACTCTTTGCACGCTCTGTACAACATTCTTACACCATGCCAAACAGTTCTTCGACCACACATTTGTCAATGGCAGTATTCCTTTGTCACATACCGTACTTCCATATGAATTAAACAAAAAAAATCTTGGCAATACTTTTGATTTTAAATCGTGTAAAAACAGTTTGGTGAATTCTTCAATTTCAAAATCATTCTGAGTGGCACAAAGAAATTCGATAAATGGCTTTGAAACTTCATGAAATTCTTGCATCAGACATCTTGTGTGGGGGGTCATGTAGCTTTGCGACACAACCCCCTCTGCATGCAGTCAGATCTGATGCCAAAACAATCTAAGTCAAGGACAACTTGTTGAACTTGGCCTCCGTGTGATAATCCAACATTGAGTGAATCATTAAAGCGTTTACATCAAAACCCAAGAATTGATGTGTTTATCCAAATTTATGAATCAGTGAGAAACAATCACGTGGCAATATGGTATTCATTTTAGGCTTTCATTTGAAGCCATCGTGTTTCTACACTTGAATTCATTTTGTTCTTGTCTAGAGTATAGGTTTTGGCCTGACCTCTCATGCTGATCCTAACTTACAAAACAGTTGAGTAAGGTTTTCTACATCATGCGGGACATGGTATGAGCTTGACATGAATGAATCCTTGGCTTTAAAACATGTCTTTAATGGCTTCTCATTAGTGTTTGCATACATTGATTCATGATAATGTTCCACTTCATTCAAAAAACATGTATTCATCATAAACGACTTTTAACTGCTCTTCACAAGTATGTCAGGTGAAAAATAGGTCTCTGTGGACTTTTATAATTTCCTCCATTATTTTTGGGTTTACTCATGGGTGTGGATCATGTATTTCAAGAATTTATAAGCGTCCTCTCATGGTTATCTGCCAAATACATGTAAGTGAATGGAGATATGGGTGGGGAGAGCAATTTTTCTGTGAATGTTTTTCATCCATATTAGAGTTTTTCTCTTGCACTCAGTATTTCCTACATGATTTTAACAAAAGGCTAAAATAACTAGCCACTCCCATCTGGTATGGCTAGGTTATCCTTCTTTTTTTCAAAGGTTTATGAAGAAGATGTTCCCCCTCTATGATTTCTTCATGTAACCTGATAGTTAACAGCATCTTATTCCTTAACATTTGGTACGGATACGTCCTAATGGGAAACANTATTTCCTACATGATTTTGACAAAAGGCTAAAATAACTAGCCACTCCCATCTGGTATGGCTAGGTTATCCTTCTTTTTTTCAAAGGTTTATGAAGAAGATGTTCCCCCTCTATGATTTCTTCATGTAACCTGATAGTTAACAGCATCTTATTCCTTAACATTTGGTACGGATACGTCCTAATGGGAAACACCTTCCCTTTACAGAACATTTGTTTCCCAAAGATGAGCATAATGCTTTCCACTTAGTCCAAAGATGCGTGTATGTGCATTGTCATTCTTTTTGCAGTCATCATTCACATCATAATTTTTCCCAATGTCATCTTAGGCGTCATCATTTGCCTCCCTCTTGAATAGAGTTTGGTCTTAATCATCTCTAAATGCATCATAGTCATTTAATCAAATTTTCAACACATCTTCCTCCATTATCATCTCAACCCGCTCAATGGTATACAAGGTGCTAGAATCATCACCTTCACCATCAAAAAGATATCCCTCTCTATCATTCGCTCTTGATGAAATTTTCTTGCTTGATGCTGAACCTTCTTGTAAGAATCCTCTTCATCTCAACCATATGAAAGTTGAAGTGTTCGAAGCAAACAATCATTATGAGCATGTAGTCCTCTGAAACATGAAAACCATACAAAATGTACCCTTGAAAAGCCACATGATCTTCATGTTGATGCATTTTCCTTTCCATATCATGGCAGCGTCTTTTGTTTTGAGAGGGAGTCCATTATCACTCTTCATGCCATGGGATGGGTTGAGGAAATTCCTGATAAATTGACTTTACAATCCACATTTGGTGAGACAATTGTAGAGGATAAAGAATCTTCTACCTCAAAACATCATCACTATCATGAGAAATGGCCTTACAATATCATTTTTTGTTCAAAGAGAAAAATTGAGGTGCATAATATATGTTCATAATGCCATAAAAATCTGTGTTTTTAATGGTTATGTAAACACCATTAAGAACGCCTGTGTAGGAATGTAAATGTGCAACATCCACAGATAAGTTTCTCACACAAGTTTCATGTTATCCCTCATATATTTTGTAACTTGTTGGGGTGGGCATCTCAGTGCTGCAAGACTGGTGATGGCAAAGGGAGGGGAGAAGATAAACAATCTGAGAGAAAATTCTAAATAGTAGAAAAACTAGGCGTACGCGTTTCGGCCAGGTTGCCTTCATCGACGCCCATGGAGAAAATGACATGCAAATAGACAAGATATACCTGTCTCACTAACATATTGTCAAAGGAGAGGTCGACTCGCTAACAGTGGGTGACCACCATGCTAATTTTCTAGCCTGGAGGACACTAGGTAAGATCTCAATTTTCTGAGTAGTCTCCACGCCAGAATAACCGGAGGATTAAACACGGCACCATTAAATATTCTCAATCGTCTTAAAAAACATTTGAGAAATCTTCCAAGGTGAAGACCCTCTGAACGTGGGCTCACAGTGGTTTTCATCACCAGGTTTCTGCCCGTGGTTGGAGCAGAAATAGTGGAGGATGCATGAGCAAGTACTCGTATGCTCTCCACTTGATGAGAAT
>SZWC01033409.1:0-19647 GCA_023375785.1 Penium margaritaceum | reverse complement strand
TGGCATCCAACTCGCCATGCCCATGCTGTGTCACCTTGCCACTGCATGTTTCCGCACTGGCTGGTAGCGAGTGCTGCGACAGTTGCTCTTTCTGCATCAGCTGCAACCGTCCTTTTTCACCCTCCCTGTCTGGTTGTTGCTGCTGCTGAAACCGCAGCTGCACGTGATGCTGCACCTGATGCTGCTCTTGCTGCTGCTGCTGCTGCTGCTGCTGCTGCTGCTGCTGCTGCTGCTGCTGCTGCTGCTGCTGCTGCCGCTGCTGCTGCTCTTGCTGCTGCTGCTGCTGCTGCTGCTGCTGCTGCGTCAGCGGCGGCGGCGGCGGTGACAGCTGCTTCTGCTGCAGCTGCTTCTGCTGCTGCTGCTTCTGCTGCTGCTGCTGCTGCTGCTGCTGCTGCTGCTTCTGGTGCTGCTGCTGACTTTGATGCTGATTCTGCTGCTGCGGCCAGCTGTGCTGCCGCTGCTGCTGCTGCTGCTGCTGCTGCTGCTGTTGCTGCTCCACGTGCCACGGTTCATGTTGTTGGTCCCATACCACCCCTCCTTCTTTAACCTTCTGCCTCAAATCCTCCTGCTCCTTCATGACCTCTTCCTGCTGCTCTTTCTGCTTCTCCTGTTGCTTCTGCTGCTGCTGCTCCTCTACCTCCTCTCCTTTCTCAACGTCTTGTCTTGCAGGCTGTTGATCCAGCTGCATATCCTCCTCCTCTTGATGGTGCTGTTGCTGCTGCTGTTGCTGCTGCTGATGATGCTGCTGCAAGTGCTGCAGCTGCTCCTCCTCCTCCTCCTCCCGCTGCTGCTGCTGCCACCACTGCTCCTGCTCATCCCCCTCCTCCACAACCACCACCACTTCCTCCTCCTCCTCCTCCTCTTCCTCCCCTTCCTCCTCCTCCTCCCCCTCCTCCTCCACCTCCTCCTCCTCCTCCTCCCCCCCCTCCTCCNCCTCGTCCTTGTCCTCCTCATGCCGCTGCTGCTGCTGTTCAAGCCGTTGTAGCTGTTCTAGCAATTGCTGCTGCAGCTGATGATGACGATGCTGCAGCTGCTGCAACTGCTGCTGCTGCTTCTGACACTCCTGCGGTTGCTGCGCCGGCTGCTGCTGCTGCTGCTTACCCTGTACCTGCGGCTTCTGGGGATTCACCTGCGTCTGATCTACCAGCGGCATGCTTGCAACTGGTGGATTGAAGGAGAGCAATCTGCTCTCCCATCCCCCCTGAAAGAGCCCCTCATACTCTAACCCACTGGGCTGCTGGTCAAGTCCTCCGAGCAACTGCTCCTCTGCACGGCCACCCCACCGTGTATATTTGGACTGCTGCTGCGCCTGTGAGCTGGAGACGGACTGCGTGTGAGATGGTGACTCTTGCAGCAATTTCAAACGCTTGCCATGGCCCTGCCACAGCTGTGCCTGGAGCAGATGGTGCTGCTTCTGCTGCTGCGTACTCTGACCTTGCCTCTGTCCTGTCAGCTGCTGCTGCTGCTGCTGCTGCTGCTGCCGGTGCTGCTGTTGCTGCTCCTGCTCCTGCTCCAGCAACTCTTGCTGTTGCTTCTGCTGTTGATGCTGCTGCTGTTCCTGCTGCTGCTGTTGTAGCTGCTGCTGCAAGTGGAGATGCATTTGCCTGCGCTGCAGCAGAAGCAAGCGCAACTGCTGCTGCTCAAAAGGCAGCATCGTTTGATGCTGCTGCGGGACAGGCATCATTGTTTGCTGCTGCTGCTGGACGGGCACCGTCGTTTCTTTCTGCTGCTGGTGGCTGTCCTGTAAGATCCCTTGCAGTTTGCTCCTGTCTCCCTGAACCTGGTCTGACCTGCCCCTCTCATGACTCAACCCCCTCTCCGCCTTGCGTCTCTGCCCTTCACTTGCACACTGACCATCCACATTCCACCAGGCCTCCCTTTGCAGCAGCAGTTGCTGTGCCATTGGTGAAATTCGCTGTCTCTGAATCTCCTGCAGCTGGCGAACCAGGGATAGCCTTGGCGGCACCAATGGCGGAGGCTGCTGCTGCTGCTGCTGCTGCTGCTGCTGCTGCTGCTGCTGCTGCTGCTGCTGCTGCTGCTCCTGCTCCTCCTCCTCCTGCTGCTGCTGCTGCAGCTCCTGCTCCTGCTCCTGCTCCTGCTCCTGCTGCTGATCCTGCTGCTGCTGCTGCTGCTCCTGCAAATGGAGCTGCATTTGCTTGCGTTGCAGCAGCAGTCGGTGCAGCTGCTGTTGCTGCTGCACATGCAGCATCTTTTGCTCATGCTGCTCCTGCTGCTGCTTCTGCTGCCGCCGCTGCTGCTCCTGCTGCTGCTGCTGCTGCTGGTGGTGGTGGTGCTGCTGCTGCTGCAGCAGCAGCAGCTGATTGTAGTCCCCCTCGGACATCCTCCCGTTGAATGTGCTCCCCTCCCCCCGCACCTGCTCTCCTCCCCTTCGTTCATGCCTAATGGCACCCTGTTCATGGCCTTGAACAAGCAAATCCTCGTCCAACCCCTCCTGGCTGTTCGTGAGCTGCCTGGATCTGTGAACCCGCAGACTCTGCATCTGGAGACTTTGGCCATCCTTGTTGCACCAACCCCTCCTTTCTGACAGCTGCTCCTGGGTCACCGGTGGAACCTGCTGTTGCTGCCTCTCTGACTGCGCCTGCAGCCCCTGCAGCCGGCCAATAAGGGGTGGTAGTGGCTGCTGCTGATGATCATGATGATGATTTGGTTGCTGCTGGCCAGGTGGCAAAAGACACCCCAAGTGCAGCGACTCTTCCTGTTCCTCTTGCTGCTCCTGCTCCTGCTGCTCTTCCTGGTGTCCATATTCTAGCAGTAGAGGCTGCTGCTCCTGCTGCCGATGATGATGATGATGATGCTCCTGCTGCTCCTGCTGCTGCTGCTGGTGCTGCTCCTGCAGCTGCCATTGCTGCTGCTGTTCGTGATCCTGCTGCTCCCCTTGCTCCACATCTTGCTGTTCGTGCTGATGTAGGTCAGGTTTCTTCAGAAGACTGAAGCGCTCCTGCTGCTGCTGATGATGATGCCGCCGCTGGATGGGCAGCAGGTGCTGCTGCTGATGCTGACCGTCGTGCAACTGCCCATGCCGCTCCCGTCGCAGCCGAGCTTGACGTGCGGAAGTAGCATCGTGCCACCCCTGCACGAGCTCGTCCGCCATCGCAGCAAAGCGCTGCTTGCATGCCTGCTTGCATGGGACCATTGAAGAACAGCAGCAGGAAAAAACTAAGTCAAAGAGAAATTGGCCCAAAGCCCAGCCTCTAGAATGGCCAAGCCCTGCACACATCTTCCTGAAAGCTGCGCCGCGTTGTTGCTGAAACCCTGCGGCCGCACCATCGGAAACAAGAGAATGCGACATTTGGTTGAGAAATTTCAAGGAGGGGATAGGAGTAAGAGAGGCAGAAGCAAAGAAGAGGCAGAGGAGAAACAGTGTGCAGTGGAAGGCAGCACTGGAGGAAGGGAGGCCATCTATGGAATTTATGCCACATAGGAAGGTCAAGGCGAGGGGGGGTGGAGTTACCGCAATGGAGGGAGCGGTGTATACGTGCCCATTGGTTTGCCCCGTGTTTCCTGGTGTTAAAGGTGTCGGTGTGTGGCCTTCTCTCTGCATTTGTGTCTGGAACTCAGAATGAAGGAATTGACGGGCAAAGCGAGAGGGGGGGGGAGGGCGTGGTGAAGAGGGAGAGGCAGACACACACACATACACATGCACACGCGCGCGCGCNCCAGTCGTTCCATGGTACAAGCCTACACTGCACTGAGCGAGCATGTAGCTCCCGTGCCTGTGCCATCGTGGCCGCTGAGTCCCAAGCGTTTTCCTGAGATGTTGCGAAAAAACACTTTTTCGACCCAGTTGGGATGGTGCCGTCCAGGGTTTCGGTTCCGCTCCTCGCACCGCACTCCGGCATCGCCACGCTGAAGGCCGAGTGGAGCAGTCGCTGGACCGGCCGTCTCTGCGGAGTGAGTGAGGAACCTCCCTCCTCGCTGAGCAACGGCATGCTGGGCCATGCCCTGCTAGGCCACGTCATTACCGGCCACGCCAGGATCACGAGCTCGGGTAGAGACATAAAGTAGACAAAGGCAGTAGCTATGAATAAATGGCCAAACCTCCTGCTGTTGCATGACAATCCGCCGGGACTCTCTTGGTTCGTCATTGTTTTTCCGAAAAACCAGCGTATATAAACGCACAGTTGCCAGACCCGTGTTTCAGCTGAGCGTGATGATCCTCGTGATCTGTTGGGCGATACACTTTTCCAGCTGAAACCTGCATTCGGGATGCGCAGTGGTCGATCGCTCCATGACAGCGTCCTCGCGGACAGAGGCAGGCAGGGCGAATCAGATCGCTTCCACATGAATGGCCACGTCGGGACGGGGACAACAATCCCCACAAGCTGACCGCTCGTGCGGCTCATGGATCCGAACAGAGAGGAAACGCGTGGAGCATCCGAATGCCATTCCCTTGACGTTGACAACAATCTTCATGTCCGATCCTGAACCTGCAGGATCTTCTGAATTTTTGAGTTACATAGTAACCCCATGGTTTTCATTTTATTTTTTTTTTCTTACCTCTTATCGTGACCGACTGAGGCGGGGGGGCTACCTCAGCACCAAAGAAGCCCGGGGGTTGAACCCGGCCCCACAAGACACTATATTAGGGCGGCAAATAAATGCCCAGGTGCTTCCACCATAGGGTGAAACGAGAGCTTAAGAATAGATGACAGTCTTGGTTGAAGGGGAGGTAGTTAGTGTAAAGTGCGGCAACGAAGTCATCCTCGATGGTTTGTAGGATCTTCTGATTTGGCGCAACCTTTGTCTGGATGAGTGGAAAAAATAAAGGAAGGTTTAGTAGTGTACCCATCATTTAGGTTGATAGATCAGCGTTGTCCATAGAGGAAAACAAAAAGGCGGCGGAGTCCAAAGTCAAAAACGGGAAGATGGCGCTGTCCATGATCGCAAAATAAATGACACCCATGCCCATGTTTTTCATCATGCGAGAAAAACGGACACGGCTGATACATATTTCATGTATATAACACCATTCGGAATAATTCCCTTTTACCCACCATTTGAGCGTTGGCCTGCCCAAATACCCAATTTTTTAACCATTGACCACTGTACCCACAAAGTGTGAATAGTGACTAACCGTGAACGCCATGCCCAACATTTGAGAAAACATGCGCATAATACCAGTATTTTAGTCACATTTTCTCACCGAATGGGGATAACGTGCATATTCTTTACATTTTACGAAATCTGCTTCTTTTTTATTGGGCGTAAATACTCCGGATTCCATCTTTTTTGTTAATAGATCCGCGGAGTCCATAGTAGAAAACGACCTGCACGCGGTGTCCAGAGTAAAAAACAGAAAGCATGCGCTGTCCATAGTCGAAAACGACAAGACATCGATGCCCATGTTTTTCCTCTTGCGAGCGAAAGCGGAAAAAAAATGCACCCACGCCCTTGAAGTCGGACTTCGCCGACTTCGAGGGCGAAGTTGCCGACGCTGACACTGGCATCGCCGATGTCATTTGTAACCCTGTCGCGACTTTTGGAGGTCGCAATGCGAACTCCAAAACTCGCGACAGGGTGCGCCGCATCTCGCAAACCCCCCCCCCCCCAATATCCAGAAAACCCCATAGTTACACTAGGGGATTCGTGTTCACCCCATGCCGATTACCCCTTGTTTTGTCACCCTTGACCCTCATCCGCCCCTCTGTCGGAACAATAAGCTCCATTCGCCCCTCCGTCGGAACGATATGCCCCATTCGCCCCTCCGCCGGAGCGATAAGCCCCATCCGCCCCTCCGTCGGAGCGATAAGCCTGATCCGCCCCTCCGCCAAAACAATAAGCCTCATTTGCCCATGTCCGGCAAAGAAAAGCCCAATCCGGCCCCCCGTTTTCACCATGCTCAAACAGTGACGCATGTCGCTGCTTAAGCATGGCGATTCCGGGCATGCCGTGCTAGAATGCGGCCCTCCATCGCGGCCGTCGCGATGGAGGGCCGCAATAGCACCGAGGGGTGGGGGGGCGGGAGGGGGTGCCGGCCGACATCCTTTGGTCGGCACTTCGTCAACCCCCCCCCCCCCAACTTCTCGCAGCCCACCCGCCCGTCCATCGAGGCCCTCGCGATTGAGGGCCGCGATGGAACAGGCGGCCGGTGGGTTGCCCGGAGCGGGTGGAGAGTGGGGGGGCGAGGGGGGACATTGACGGGGATTCCGGCCGACGGGCGTCCATAGGAATCCCCGAGGGGAGTCGAAAAGACCTCTTTGTTTCTTTTCAGACTTTGTACAACTTTATACCCTCGTTTGAGATACAAATAGTAGAGAAACCCACCCCCTCATTATACCCAGGGTTTGAGGATTTATTTTTGCAAGGGAATCTGCTGGGCCTCGCTACCGTGGGGCCCAACAGGTTCCCTTTCAACGCATGGGGAGTCTTGGACCCCCATGCAAACTCCAAGCAAACCACTTACGAAAAATCACAAACCCTTCATTTAAGAAGTTTGTGATAAATGGGTAGAAACATGTGATGTCAGCATGTCGACGCCGCATCCATGCAACGTCGACATGCTAACTTTTGACAAACGAGAGGGGTACATGGTTTGTTTTCTACGCTTAGATTCTTGCGTCCTTGCAGAAGGGGCGAGTCAGGCTTATTGTTCTAGCGGAGGGGCAAATGAGGCTTATCGCTCCGACGGAGGGGCAGATAGGGCTTATCGCGTTGGCGGAGGGGCGAATGGGGCTTATCGTTCCGACGGAGGGGTAGATGGGGCTTATCGTTCCAATGGAGGGGCGGATGGGGCTTATTGTGCGAAACTTGGAGTATATAGTCACTCTGCCCTTTACTTTTTTAACTTGCCTGGGCATCTGCTAGGCCCCACGGTAGCGGGGCCCGGCAGATTCCCTTTCTTCTCTCACACGTGCACCGCATCTCGCAACCCCCCCCCCCCAATAACAGACAAACCCCCTAGCTACACTCGGGGATTTGGTGTTGAATTCATGTCATTATCTCATGGTGACCTCTGGCCTCGTTGCACACTCACATAACTGGTGCAGGTGACTGACCAGTGAGAGATGACTTCGCCGATTGACACGTCGTGACCATAAGCTGAGAAGACGAGCCATGGAGAGGCTCAATCAGAGCTTGCCAGCCTTATTTGTATTTTTCACATGCATTGGTGCACAATTGGTCATGAGCATAACCGGGTTTATCCTCGAGACAGATTGTTGCTTCGACGGTGACCTAGTTTCTGTTAGGAAATTGTTCTGTGGGCAAGTGGGGTCGAATCCACCAGTTTCGAGCTCGCTGCTCGCTCGCTCGCTCGCTCCATGCTGCCCGTAACACCCTTGTGGCTCGTTACTCACCTAAATTTTTACTTCAACTTTCACGTATGTCTTCGCCATGGCTGATGCAGACCTCGTGCGTAGTTGCTTCCTTGCACAAGTCTAGCTGTCACTTGCTGGTCTAGCACAGTAACTTCTGGTATCAGAGCAGCCTACGTGGAAGACGGGCGGCGGATCCACCTGCCGCCCACGTATTCTTGGCCAAAGCCGCGACTGCCACTCTTGGCGTCGCATGTCCACCCCGCCGTCACGAACTACTAGCACAACAGCAGCTAACTGCTGTAGCATCAGCAGCAGCGGGTGACGGCAATCTGCCGTTAGGGCTCTTTGGTCTTCCCCTCCCCCTGCTGGTTGGGCTTCCCTCTCTTCCTGGGTTGGGTGGGGTTGGAATAGGTACCTAGAGGTGTTCCCACGGCCTTCCCATATTTCCCACGCCCACTGGGGCGGGGGAAACGCTGTCGAAAGTTTTTTGGCAGCGCGGGGGGTCCGTCACCGTCTCCTAGCAGCATTTGCAATAGCTGCAACGTGAACAACGGCTCAGCTTCCGCAGCTGAGCAGCAGCAGCCCCGCAATATCTCAGCAACAGTGGCTATAGCTCAGGAGCTCCGCAGCAACAGCCCAGCAGTAGCTCAACAGCAGCTTAGCAACAGCTCCACAGCAGCATCTTAGCAGTAGCGCAGCATCAGCTCAACAGAAGCTCAGCAGCAGCTCTAGCGCAGCCGCTCACTGGCAGCAGCTCAGCAATAGCAGCTCAACAGCAGCTCAGCAAACAGCTCAGCAGCAGCTCAGCAGTAGCTCAGTAAACAACTCAGTAGCAACTCAACGGCAATAGCAGTAGCAGCAGCAGCAGCACTATAGTAGTAGCACGACAACAGCAGTAGCAACAACAATAGCACTGTAGCAGCAGCACGGCAGCAGCAGCAGCAGAAGCAGTAGCCGTAGCAGCAACAGCAGCAGCAGCACTGGAGTAGCGGCACCTACCCCACAACAGCCGCACAAGCAGTGTGACGGCAACAGCAAGCAACGTGAAGTGCAGCTGCGCTCCCAGCCTCTCTTGGCGCACGACCAGCACCCTTGTAGTAGTCTCCGCACCACCGTCTGGTGGTGGCTGCTGTCAGGCTGGCGCACTAGGAGGATCTCGGTGGCGACTCAGGGGAGAGCTCGGCACGACAACGCCACATCCACCGTGACGCCGCCTACGTCGAGGCAACCTTACCATCACAGCCAGTGTGGCCCTCCATACCGGTAAGCTCATCTCTTTCCCGTTCTCCTGGGGGGGGTCGAGCATCTGCACATTAGCGCTGGGGTGGACGCCACATCTGCTCGCGTGTCCTTTGTCATAGGTCACGACGTTGTTGCTGTGGCCACCAAGATTACGAGCACGGCCATCGCGGTAGTCAACGCTGCAGCAGAAACCGCCGCCACACTTGCTGCCGCTGCCCGAGCTTCTTGCGCCTCCGCCTCAACCTTGACAGGACGCGCTGCTGAGTCATACACCAAAGCTGTCGTTGTAGCCAGTCCGGTGGATGTCGCAGCTATAGATATCTTCACTCAGGTTGCTGCAGCTTCCTCTGCTGTTGCTTCCGCAACTGCCTCGGCTGCGTCTGCCGTGTCTGCAGCCGCTTCCTCCATTCGTACCTCCACCTCCGGTGCTGTTGCTGCTGCCTCATCTGCTCCTTCGACCGTCACCAGCGTCATCACAGTGGCCATCTCCATCGTTGCAACCTTCACCACTCTTGGAGCCATCCTCATCACTGGAGCGCTTGCTCTGTGATCCCCTTTACATCCACTGTCTCTGATGTCTCAGCTTCAGCCGCTACTGCTGTTCCACCTCTCCTTGCCTTGTTGCGCGCGCCTCCACCTCCTTCTGCTTCTGCTTTGTGAGGGTCCTTGGCAGCTGCTCTGTCTCCTTGCCTCCTTTCCTTTCTTGCAGGATCTTTCTTGCTTGTCTGATTGGGGTCGGGCTGTCCTCCAACACACATCCCTTGTGCCTTCGGCACGTCCAGTTTTCCCACGCCCATTGGGGCAGGGGAAACTCTGCCGAAATCTGTCCGGCAGGACCTCGTCGTCGTCACCATGCCGAGTGATGACGAATCAGTCATGGCTAACCTGCAACGCCAGCTGCGCCTCGCTCTCGAGGCGCAACGCGAGGCTGAGGACTGCCTCAAGCTCGCCGATGATAATTGCGACGCCTTTGCTGATGAGGTTACAGCTATTGTGCTTAAGCGCCTCCCTGCTGCTTCCGTCCCCATTGTTGCTGCCAGCGCTAGCACCACTGCGGCTGCTTCCTCCACACCCGTTGCTTCTAGCATCGCTGCCGGAAACACTACTGTCATGCCTTCCACTGCCAATGCCACTCCTGTCACGCGCCAGCATGATTTTTTCTCACAGCCGCCTGTCCCGTCCTCCGGACTCGTCTTCTCCTCCTGGAAAACCCGCTTCAGCGCCTGGGCCCAGGGGGAGCGTCTGTGGGAATACTATTTCCCAGCTGTCATACCTTTTACGCTTGTCGCTGGTGAGTCTGCCCGCGCTATCCGTGCCCTCATTCTGCTGCGCCAGAGACGCTTGTCAATGAGGTCGGTACCTATAACGCCGATCCCGCTGTGCAGCGTCTAGCTGATCCTGTTGGTGCCTACACCATGCTTCGCCGTCGCACCACAATCACTGGTCAGGTAACCCAGAGTGCCCTCATTGTGCAGTTCAACACGCTCATAATGCGTGCTGACGAGTCGGCTGACGCCTATTGGGCACGCGGGCTCTAGCTCCTTCGTGAGCTCGACAAAGTCGCGCCAGGCCAGCTAGCTGATGTCCACACCATGGTCAACGGGTTGATTCCCGAGCTGTCAGACCTCCTTCGCGACGTCAAATCTGATGAGTTGTTGCGTCTCGCTTCTCTTCCCGTTCCTCCTGATTCCCCACCGGGCATTGGCGCTCTCTGGGACTTTGTTGTTGATCGGCTCGCTTCTTGGTGGACCAGCCTTCAGAACAAACTCCTGCACCGCGCTGCAGTCGCCAGTGTTGCTGCAGCCACCACCACTTCCTTCTCTGCTTCTTCATCGGCTGCTGCCGCCTCCTCCACATCCTCGTCTTCCTCGGCAGCTACGACCACCGCTCTCGCCTCCCAGGGGCGTGGGCGTGGCCGTGGTCGCGGAAAGGGCAAGGGTAAGGGCAAGGACACTGCACCATCCTGTGTCCCTGGTGAGGTTGTGTGCTGGAACTGTGGTTCCTCTGCGCATTCTGCTCGTGCGTGCCCTGCGCCTCCTGACGATGTGCGCCTGGCCCGCTCTATGCGTGCGCACTGGGCTCGCACCGGCGGCTCTCCGTCTTCTTCCGCCACCAACTCCAACTCCAGCTCCACCTCCGTCTCTCGACCTCTCAGCTCCACCTCGGCACAGATCTACTCCACCGCTAGCGTTTCCACAGCTCCACCCCCCATCCCATACCCGTGGGGTTGGCCATTGCCCTACGGAACACCCATGTACGCCGGGCCCCCTTCTTTGGTGTACATCCCACCTCCGTGGTTCGCACCTCCCTCGGGTTTGTCTCCTCCCTCTTCCGCAACGTCCGTCGATGGCGAGCGCCAGCTAGAGCAGTCTCTTCTCCAGCGTGTTCACCTCCGCGATCAGGGAGGTGAGAGTGTGTCTTCGTTGGCCAGAGGTCTCCCTTGTCACACTGACACTGTCCTTCTTGGGGACCCCCCCGGTCATGTTCTTGGGCTCCCGTCCGCATCTGTTCCGTAGGTTGAGCACCGGCAATTTGTCGTTCTTCCTCGTTGCCTGCCTGTCCGTGACTCTGCTCCACCCTCTGTTGGCACTGTTGCCACCTGTGGCATCCTTCCTGGTCTTCGTGTCTCCGGTGGCTTCTGGGTTCTCGACTCCTGGGCCACCCACCACATGACCTCTGTTCGCTCAGCGTTTGTCTCGTTGGGTCCCGCTGGTTCCGTCCGCTTTGTTCGTACTGGTTCTGGTGAGTTGCTGCCTGTCCAGGGCATTGGTGTTGTCCGTTTTGTTGGTCCTGGTGGCGTGTTGTTTTTGCGCGACGTGCTGTATGTGCCTTCTTTGGAGCTCAGCCTGTTGTCCGTGCCCTCGATTGACAATCAGGGCATGGATTTCTTCGCCAGTTGGGGTGTTGGAACTGTCTGCATTCATTCCACTGGTCGCATCGTTCTACGGGGGATTAACTGTGATGAACTCTACCGTGTGCCACTCATTGCTCCCGCTCCCCACTCTGTTGGCTCCTCTCTCGCTCACGCTGCACCATCTCTCTCACTCGCTGACATCCAATTCTTGCATCATCGTCTTGGCCATGTTCACACTGATGCCATCTCCAGCATGCTCCGTCTCCAACCTGCTCTTGGACTGTCACCCTCCACCTTTCCTTCGCCCTGTCCCTCAGACTGTCTAGACTGCGCCCAAGGGAAAATGCATCGTTCTCCCTTTGCTTCCTCTTACTCCCGGTCCTCTCACCCCCTTGCTCTTGTTCACGCTGATGTCATGGGTCCTCTCTCCCATGAATTTCTTGGGGGTGTTTGGCTTTATGTTTTGTGCCTCACTGATGACTTCTCCCGCTATCGCTGGGTCTTCGCTCTTCGCCATAAGAGTGACGTCCCTGTTGTCATTGATTCATGGCTCCGCCAGGCTGAACGATCTTGTCAGCGCTCCCTGCGTGTCTTCCGCAGCGACCGCGACGGTGAGTTCCTCGGTCCCACCGCTCGGTTCCTTGAGTGTCAAGGGGCGTGTTTGGAGACCTCCGCTCCCTACACACCCCAACAAAATGGAGTCTCTGAGCGTTGGAACCGGACTCTTGCCGACGGCGTCCGTTCCCTTCTGTCTGAGTCCGGTCTTCCTCCTCTGTTCGCCTTTGAGGCCATGAGTTACATGACCTGGGTTTGGAATCGCGTCTCGCACGGGCCCCTTCCCCGCTCGGTCACGCCTTTTGAGCGTTGGTACAGGACCCGTGCTGACCTTTGACTCGCTTGCGTCTGGGGTAGCGTTGCGTCCGTCTGGCTCCCTGAGGACCTTTGTGACGGCAAACTCTCCCCTCGTGGGCGCCTCTGCCCTTTCTTGGGCATGTCTGCCCAGTCCAAAGCCTGGCGCTTCTAGGACCAGGAGCGCCAGCGCGTCATTGAGTCTCGCAATGCCCTTTTCTTCGAGTCTCTCTTTCTCCGTGACCTCAATCGTNCCCTTCTGTCTGAGTCCGGTCTTCCTCCTCTGTTCGCCTTTGAGGCCATGAGTTACATGACCTGGGTTTGGAATCGCGTCTCGCACGGGCCCCTTCCCCGCTCGGTCACGCCTTTTGAGCGTTGGTACGGGACCCGTGCTGACCTTTGACTCGCTTGCGTCTGGGGTAGCGTTGCATCCGTCTGGCTCCCTGAGGACCTTCATGACGGTAAACTCTCCCCTCGTGGGCGCCTCTGCCCTTTCTTGGGCATGTCTGCCCAGTCCAAAGCCTGGCGCTTCTAGGACCAGGAGCGCCAGCACGTCATTGAGTCTCGCGATGCCCTTTTCTTCGAGTCTCTCATTCTCCGTGACCTCAATCGTCACTCTACGGCCGCCTCCCTACTGCCACTCTCTCAGTTGCGGGGGGAAGTCGGGCCTGCGGCTCCCGCTGTCCCTACAGTCATTGTTGTTGTCCCTCCCTCGTAGCCTCCACCCTCGAAGCGGCCTTTGTCGTCTGGCACTGTGACTCCTTCCCTTTCTCCGTTCGTGTTGTCCACCTCGCTCGGAGCTCCTGTGTCTCTTGTGTTGTCCTCCCCAGTTCCGTCTGAGTCCATTTCTCCTACACACTCCTCAGCGGCTCCATCCAGTCCACTTACCCCTGCTCCGCCGTCGTCTGGTGACCCTCCTGGTCCTGCTCCCATCGAGCCCTTTGTTCGTGGCGGGCGTCTCCGCGCGCTCCCCTCTCGTTCCTTTAGTGTCATCGCTCCATCCGTCCGTCCTGTCCAGTCTCACCCAGAGCAGCCTGTAAAGCTACCGACTGGCATGGACGCCTTGGGCCTGGCCACAGCAGTGGTCCATCCCAGCTCTGCCCTTGGGCAGACGCTGCTCAGGTCTGAGCACGAGCGCGCTCTCGAAGCCATCATCCGCAGCAGTGTCGCTGAGTGCCACACGACAGTTGTTGCTGCACCCTTGTCCGACCCGACTACTGTTCGTCAGGCACGCACTGTGCCCGACTCCTAGCAATGGGAGGCTGCTATGTGGGATGAGCTTCAAGCTCTTGGTGACCACGGCGTCTACAAGCTGGTTGATCTCCCGCCCGGTCACAAAGCCATCGATGCACGATGGGTCTTTAGGTGCAAGTACAAGCCCAATGGTGAGCTTGACAAGTATAAGGCACGTCTCATCGCCAAGGGGTTCTCACAAGTCCATGGAGTTGACTTTGACGAGACGTTTGCCCCTGTCGGACGCTACACCACTGCTCGCGTCCTTCTGAGTCTTGTCGCCCACCATGACTGGGAGCTCGAGCAGATGGATGTCAACAATGCCTTTCTGCACGGTCAGTTGGATGAGGAGATTTACATGGTGCAACCTCCAGGGTTCTCTGACGGCACTGACAGGGTGTGGAGACTGCGCAAGGCTCTCTATGGCCTGAAGCAGTCACCACGGTGTTGGAACCAGGAGTTCACCTCCACCCTGGAAAGGGTGGATACCTTCATAGCACAGTGGATCCTTCTCTCTTTGTCGCTCCCAACTATGCACTATTTGTTGCAGTCCTCGTCTATGTGGACGACCTCCTAATTGCATCACCAAGTCGGGAGGCAGTGTCGACTGTGAAGTCCCTGCTGCAGTCCACGTACAAGATGAAAGACTTGGGCCCAGCTCGAGTGTTTCTCAGCATGGAGCTTGAGCGTGATTGTACTCACCGTGTTCTTTATGTCCACCAGGCTGCATATGTCAGAAGCCTGGGGGAGCGCTTTGCCTCGCTCCTTGAGTCTATGCCCGCAGCATCCACACCGATGACGCCCGCCGGGCAGAGGTTATTGAAAACACTGGATGTGTCCACGCTCGGGGAGCCAGTGGATGTGACCGACTACGTGCGCGTCATAGGGTCCTTGATGTACCTGGCCACTACCACACGAGCAGACGTCACTTTCGCTGTGAACTTCCTTGCACAGTTCTCATAGTGCCCACAGGTGCGGCACATGGAGGCCGCGTTGCGTGTTGTTTGAGGTGCGCTTTCCACTACACGAGTCGTTCTCTGTTATCGGGCACAGCCGTCCGTCGTTGTTGATGGCTACATTGACAGTGACTGGGTGCATGACACGAATGCATGCAGCCGCACCGGCTATGTCTTTCTCGTCGGCGGCACAGCTGTCTTTTGGAAGAGTGGTAAACAGGGTTGCGTCGCACGCAGCTCCAGTGAGGCAGAATATGTCGCCCTTGGTGCAGGCACTTGTGAAAGAGTTTGGTTATGTCGGTTGTTTCAGGAGTTGCGTGTACCCATTCGCAGTGTCACCTTGCGCTGTGACAATCAAAGCACAAAAGCTATTGCTGAGCACGAGGGCATGCATCACACTCGCACCAAGCACATCAATATAGAGCACCATTTTGTACGCGAGCGTGTGGCTGCAGGTGATGTCAAGATTGTGTGGGTTGACACGCGACAACAATGAGCTGACTTTCTCACGAAGGCACTCAGCAGCAATGTCTTCAAGGTAGCAGTGCACGCTGTTGGGCTACTGTATCCTCATTATTCTCCTGGTTGAGTTGTCATGCCAGTGCTCATGTACAGTCTTGTGTTGTGTCACGTCTTGTGACGTTCGCGCTGTGCCTGCACGTGTCGTTCTTGTGCGTCGGCTGTGGGTCATGG
This sequence comes from Penium margaritaceum, assembly GCA_023375785.1. Classification (NCBI taxonomy): domain Eukaryota; kingdom Viridiplantae; phylum Streptophyta; class Zygnematophyceae; order Desmidiales; family Peniaceae; genus Penium; species Penium margaritaceum. The sequence continues at coordinate 4,543 of SZWC01033409.1, read as the reverse complement.
GGGAGTGTTGAATTCATGTCATTATCACACGGTGACCTCTGGCCCCGTTGCACACTCACATCACTGGTGCAGGTGACTGACCAGTGAGAGATGACTTCGCCGATTGACACGTCGTGACCAGAAGCTGAGAAGACGAGCCATGGAGAGGCTCAATCAGAGCTTGCAAGCCATATTTGCATTTCTCACATGCATTGGTACACAATTGGTCATGAGCATAACCGGGTTTATCCTCTAGACAGATTGTTGCTTGGACGGTGACCTAGTTTCTCCTAGGAAATTGTTCTGTGGGCAGGTGGGGTCGAATCCACCAGTTTCAAGCTCGCTGTTCACTCGCTCGCTCGCTGCTCACTCGCTCGCTCACTCCCTCGTGCCCGTAACACCCCTGTGGCACGTTACTCACCTATCTTTTTACTTCAACTTTCACGTATGTCTTCGCCATGGCTGATGCAGACCTCGTGCGTGGTTGCTTCCTTGCACAAGTCTAGCTGTCACTTGCTGTTCTAGCACAGTAACTTCATTTGGGTGTAATTTTTTTCCTTGCCCGGGCATCTGCCGCGGAGCCCGGCAGATTCCCTTTCTTCTCTCACAAGTGCGCCGCATCTCGCAACCCCCCCCAATAACATGCAACCCCCCTAGTTTTCAATCGGCGGTTTGGGTATCATTTTTTTCTTACCCTGGCATCTGCCGGGCCCCGCTACCGCAGGGCCCGGCAGATACCCAGCGTGCGCCGCATCGTGCAAACCCCCCCAGACCTACGACAAACCCCCTAGTTTAAATAGGGGGTTTAACAGGGTCATCGCGAGCTCGCAGGGAGGTTTCGCCGCGAAACTCCTCCTACGAGCTCGCGACGACCGGCGAAGCTCGAAGTAAAAACACATGTCAAATGTGATACATACATGAAATACATATCAACCGTGCCCGTTTTCGCTCGCGCGACGAAAAACATGGGCACCGCTGTCATGTCGTTTCCGACTATGGACGGCGCGGTTTTTCTATCTTCGACTCTGGACAGTGCGTGCAGTTCATTTTCCACTATGGGCACCGCGGATCTATCGACCGAAACGATTGACATATGAAATTTCTGTCCATTTTAGTTTCTTTACGTTTGGAGGCGTCATTCTGTGTGCATTGATGGGAACCTCCTTCACTTTACTATGATACAGTCAACTTTTGCTCATGATTTTGGCAGGGGGCTTTTTCTAAAAGTTTGCCTGATGTCATGTTTATAAAATGACGACTTTGTGTCGTTGCATCTTTCCACAAACAAATGTGCTAGAATATGGTCGCGCGACCAATGCTTCTGCCACCGAATGGACGTTGGCGGAATCGGTCGCGCGACCAATGCAGAGCACAAGGAGGAGGCGGTGGGAGGGAGAAGGGGTGGGCCGGCCCTCTCCACCGCGAATGCGGAGGACAGGCCGGAGGCCACTTCTTGCCACGGCGAGGGCTCGCCGACGACCAGCAACTCGCCGACGGCCAGCAACATGCCGACAGCCAGCAGCTCGCCGACGACCATCAACTCGCCGACGGCCAGCAACTGCCCGCCGAGCAGCTCGCTTGCCGTCGGAAAGCCAACTGTTCGCCGGCGGCCAGCAACTCGCTGGACGACGGAATGCAGCTCGCTGGCCGACGGCCAGCGATTACGAAGAGACAAATCTGCAGCGTTGCAAGGGCGAGGGCTCGAGGCCGATGGCCCCGAGCCCTCGTCCTCGCATCCCCCCCTCATCATCGATTGTGAGCAGGGACAATGGGAGAAAGTGAGATAAAACGTGTAGGAGAGATGCGGGTGGGAGAATAAAAGCAGTGAGGAGTGGGTGGTAGCGACTGGGGGTCCGTTGAAAAAGATTAGCGATGTGTACAGGATGGACCTACCGCGCACAAAAGTGGGTTTTGGAGTCATATGGTTAAAAGTGGGTAATGGACGCAAGTTCTTTCAAAAAAATTGAGAAGAGAAAAAAGTGGGGAAAGCGTAAATACCCGGACAAAAAGTGGTGAATCCGGTCTGCGATTCCCAGAAGGTGGGTAATCTGCATATAAGTTTTCAAAAGGTGGGTAAAAAGGAATCCCCCCCTAACACATTTGACATGGATTTTGGCTTCGAGCTTCACCAGTCATCGCGAGCTCGCAAGAGGAGTTTTGTGGCGATACATCCCTACGAGCTTGCGATGACCCTGCCAAACCCCCCATTTAAACTAGGGGTTTTGTCGTCGGTTTGAGAGTGTTTGCAAGATGCGGCGCATGCAGTGATAGAAGAAAGGGGATCTGTCGGGCCCCGCTACCGCGGGGCCCGGCAGGTGCCCGGGCGAGAAAAATAAACACAAACCCACCAGTGTAACTAGGGGGGTTGTATGATATTGGGGGGGGGGTGCGACATGCGGTGCACGCTGTGATAGAAGAAAGGAGACTGGCCGGGCCCTGCTACCGCGAGGCACGGCAGGTACTCGGACAAGTAAGGANATAAAACCCAACCCCCCCCAGTGTAACTAGGGGGTTTGTCGGATATTGGAGGGGGGGTGCAACATGCGGCGGACGCTGTGATAAAAGAAAGAGGATCTGTCGGGCCCCACTACCGCGGGGCCCGGTTGGAACCCAGTCAAGTATAAATGGAAAACCCAAACCCCCCAGTTGAACTAGGGGGGTGTCGGATTTTTGGGAGGGGGTTGCGACATGCGGCGCACGCTGTGATAAAAGAAAGGGGATCTGCCGTGCACCACTACCGCGGGGCCCGACATGTACCCGGGCAAGTAAGAAGTATAAACCCAAACTCCCCGGTTCAACTAAGGGGTTTGTCGGATTATGGGGGGAGGGGGCGTTTGCGAAATGCGACGCACGCAAACGGCAAGTTTTGGAGTTTGTACTTTCGAACTCCAAAACTCGCGAGAGGGTTGCTTTTGACATCGGGGAGGCCGGTGTCAGCACCGTCCACTTCGCCCTCGAAGTCGGCAAAGTCTGACTTCGAGGGCGTGGGTACAATTGTCATTTATTCCATTTTCACTCGCATAATGAAAAACATGGGCACCGTTGTCATTTCGTTTTCGACTATGGAGAGTGCCGTCTTTCCGTTTTCGACTTTGGACACTGTTGTCTTTCCGTTTTTGACTACGGACACCACTGATCTATCGAGCAAAACGGTGAGCACCGGTGTATTCTGAACCAAGAAGCAACTCAATTTACTCCTTGAAAACTTCAGAAACTCATCTAGGACGGACCATTCCAAGAACCCGGGAATGAAAGATGGACTTTTACATATGGGAGGAGATCAGGGAGGACACTGGTAAGTTAAAAAGTTACCATCATACCCCACTACGGTGCATTGTCACAAGTATGTTCAAACTTGTTCCAAGTCGAGTCCCACGCATCAAATTTGGATGGTTTGATCAACGAGGCACATGATTCTCCTAGAATAAACATTGGGGAGATGCTTTCAACCCCGATTATGCCACCGTTTTACTGTCACACGTCGCAACATTTTTCACACAACGTAATCGCACCCTATGAAAGTTTTGCTAAAGCATATGAACCACACACCACTTGGCTGATGGAGTCAGGCACCCTGAATTTTCCATTTCTGGACTCTTTTTATCGTTCGCAACCATCGCTGACATCGTCACACGTTACTCCTCCAAGTACACTCATAAACTGTTTGCCAATTAATGGAGTGAGGTGGAGCACCTCCCACCTTGTTAGCAACACCTCAAGCGCGCCACCAGGTTCTATCGCAAGAAGCCAAAACACCAAGAGGTCCTTCTAGGTGCCAGCCAACTGTCAATTACCAACCCACACTCCTCCCCTGGTGCGTAAAACGCAATAAGGGAGGAGGGTGGGTCATAGGGCAACCTCTTATTCGTTAGCCTCCACGACGTTAGTTTAGACACGGGAGGGGGAAGAGCATGTGAGAAGGGGGGTTTGGTGTTGAAAGCCATGTCTCAAGGTTGAGGATATAGGCACAAAAACTTCCAGATTGTTAGCTTGCACACGGGTGAGATGACGAGCAAGTCAGAAGAGTGGGCTCATACACAACGTGTAGCGCAAGTCCCACCATTTGATTATCCAAAGGACGGTGGATGTTTACAACTGGGAAAATCCCAGGGCGTGGCCCTAGTAAGATCAGCACTGAGAACCAAAACACGTGGTACAAAAATAGAGACAACCATGTGCATGAAAAACCCATCCACACTCACTATATGGTGTGTGATTGCGTGCATTTCTCCCAGCTCTCCATGATCAACGAGCAGCAAATTTGATCAATATCATTTGCCTGTGACCGGGATTACAAGTGGTGGCAATCAACTTGCCTGGCTGTGCCTTGACACAGGTCGTTGGTCATGGCCCATAGGCATGTCCCTTGAAAATCGTTGCTTACACAATGCGTGTGGATTAAGGCATGAGGACAAAGACGTGTCCATGATCAGAATCAACAAGGCTCCTCCATATCTCGTGAATGGAGAGCCCCAAACACAACACGGTCATAAGGAGCGGGCCCAGCAATAGCAATCAGTACATTGCTGAGCAGTATGGGGAGGAAATTTGTAGTCGACGAGTC